>JAWPHD010005850.1:0-155026 GCA_037043455.1 Cyrtodaria siliqua | reverse complement strand
TAATTGAATTATTACTGTATTTGATGCCCCTTCCTCCAGGCCCCACCGATGACGTAGGAGGAAACAAATGTATACAGTGTTATCCAATCATCAGAAAGTTTCATTTGGGACATAATTAAAAAAAAAAGAAGCCCCCCACCCACCCACAGCCCACACACCCCTGGGCTCCATGGCAGATGTCCGACTTTGAAATAATAAAATCGTTTGATATGTGGTTTCTCTTTCATAGACGATTACATATACCAAGTTATGTGCAAAAACAGCATAAACCCTGGTTTTTTTTTTGTGTATATTGGACCTTATGACGCCCCTTACAACCTCCACCCCACCCAATACCCACCACCACCACAACACACACACATATATAGGAGAAAATCATATTATTATACACTTTAATCCCTTCATCAACATGTTCATTTGAGACATAATTAAAAAAATAATTGACACCCCCGTTACCCTCCCCACCACCACCGACCCCCTCCAACCCCAGGAAAGATGTCAGAGTTTAAAATAATAAATCATTTGAAGACGTCAAAGTTTTTAAAATAATAAATCATTTGACAAGTATAGGCTCTCCGTGGCCGAATGGTTAACGACGTTGCATTGTAAACCTTGGCCTCTCACCACTGCAGGTTCAAATCCCATTGGGAGCTCAACTTGTAAGTGAGGAAGTGTTGATTCTTATGGATGGTGGGAGGTGTACAGTACTGGTTCTACCCAGGAAAAGTGGGTGGTCTGCCTCCACCACAAAAAATTGACCGTCATAATGATATAACCTTAAATGTGATGAAAATGACGTAAAACACCAAACAAACAAAACAAATCATTTGACATGCGCTGTGTATCTCTTTCATAGACAGCTATTATACCAATTATGGTGAAGTCATACCCTTTGAATTCCGTTCAGCGGTTTAGGAGATGTGGCAGACGTCCGAGTTTGTAAACATTTTAATAACTAAAAACAATGGAGTTTACTGTTTGCTGAGATGACATTTAAGTGCATTTGTTTAATGCCATTCTATAAAAAAAAAATTATCAGCTCCAAAAAGTAGGTCAAGGTCATAGATGAAATCCATGTGTCCAAAGAGATGCACTACCCAAGACACAACTATGTCAAAATAGAATGTTTTGTCTTCCAAAGATTAAGCTATAAACTAGGTTCAAAGCATCTAGTGCATACTTATAGTTATAACAATTAAAGTCTTGGATGGTGAAGGTCACATTCACATCTACTACCCAAGAAACAACTACATATAAGCGAAGTTTGAAAGGTATAATGCATAAAGTTTGTGTGAAAGTGACCTAAACACCCTAACTTTGAAAGTCCTGAAGGGAATATTTGAAGAAATCCCCTGATATAAATGCCATGTTAGCCAGTGAAGCACCCACAGGCTCTCTTGCGCCTCTTGTTTAAATTATGAAATGGAAACTGCAAATATCCTCTAATCAACTTAAGACATTAGTAACTATTTAGATTTCTTCACCTGTAAAAAAGGTAAGGAGGCCCATCACAAGGCAACCGCCACCTGCGATGTAACCGATGAAGAATCCATTCTTTTTATTCTGCTGGACATAGGCCACGGCACTGAGGGCGACGAGGGTTCCCACATTGATGGACCAGTAGTACCAGTTGAAGAATACCACCGTACTATGTGTTGTATCCCCTTTCAACTGAAAACAATTATACATATGCCAGAAAATTTGATATCTTACACAAATGGCAGAATTGGTTTATCGAGTAAACACCATTTTATTCAAGAAATGTGGTGAACAATATGTCAAATAATAAATGGCAGCTTAAAGTCACAGGCATCAACTATTGTGTTGAAAATGTCCACAGTTGCATGATGTCATCAGGTAAATTGCAAACCACTGATTGTTGGGGACGTCAAGGCTTAAAATATCAATAGTATGCAAGAAAAAATTGAAAAATTGACAGACATTCAATTGCAATAAATTAGTGGAGGACTTGTGCTGTACAGCTACAGGTCTCTGACCCAGGTAGGTTCTCTCCCTGATGGAGGCATGTCTGATGAGAAAATTCAGCCTTCATCTCATCTCCCCCGGAGATTGCTGTCTTACTACAACCTAATATGGTGTGTTAAGGGAATATAAAGCCCTATTTTAATTCAAATTTCAGTTCCGCTAAAAAGAGTTATACCGTGAATTGGAACTTTTGACTTTGATTTTTAACCGTTTTTTATGCCATTTACGCTTCCTAAAATTTCATTTTATATTAATAGAAATTTATTTTAAATATAAACTATCTAAAATAAGCTCATACATCTTCACAGTGGATAAAGTTACAATTAACATGTTTGACACAAAAACAACAAGAGGCCCAAGAGGGCTTGTATTGCTCTACTGGCTTTATGGAGTATGTGGGTGGGGGGTAAATTAGTTGGTGTGGCACTTATGACAAAAAAAACACACACCCTATGTTCTATCTAGGGTGTTCACAAGGCAGAAAATGGCATTGATAATAACAATCTGTGCAAGTTTAGTAAAGATCAACTTATAAATGAAGGTGATATAGTGATAGTGTTCACAAGGCAGAAAATGGCATTTTCCAGAAAAAACAAGGGCCATAACTCTGGTATTACTAATTCCATCTGGCTGGTTTTCGAACTTGTCCGAGCTTTCATTTTTGATATAAAGACACTGGCAAAGTTTCGTAAAGATCCGATTAATAATGAAGGCCCTAGATTGTTCACAACGCAAAAGTTAACGAACGACGACGAATGACGGACAACTCGCCATTCCATAAAAATTGATCCCATGAACCAAGGTTTCTCATGAAAAACACAACATATATATATATGCCTCCACTGATATTTGAACCCACAACCCCTGGGGTTTCTAGTATACATTACCAAATATTGGAAAAGGTCCACAACTCCGGTGTTACTGGTTTAATCTGGCTGGTTTTCAACGAGACAAAATACAGTCGTTTTAACTAATCAAGGGCCTTAACACTGGTGTTACTGGTCCGATCTGGCTGTTTTTTGAGCTTTCATTGATATTAACAATCTGGTAAAATTTGGTTTTCGAACTTGTCAGAGCTTCATTGATATTGACAATCTGTTAAATATGAAAAATGAAGGCCCTATAATCTTAACGAGACAAAATACAGTCTTTTTTTAACTAATCAAGGACCATAAGTTATAACACTGGTGTTACTGTTCCGATCTAGCTGGTTTTCAAGCTTTCATTGATAAAATGTCGGTAAACGGACCCGTTCCCAATCACCAAAAAATAGCATTTTTCCCAATTTTGAGTATTTTTTTTTCACAATTCCAGATTTTTCTTCCCAAAATTGTAAAATGTTTTAGAATAATCTTCTTAATAAAGTTTTTTACCAGGGTTTTCGACGTTTCTTCTGCTTTTCTGTGTAAATTGAAATGCAAAAAACGGCCTCGTCACCCGAGGACGACGCCATGTTGTTTATGCGTTGCAGAAACGCTTTACCGCTTGTATGTTATCGAAACGCTTTACCGCTAGTATATTCTACTATGTAACAAGCGCCTCAGTGAACGATGAGTTAATACTAAATAAAGGACGAATAACAGAAATCGTCTGGGCTAGGAAACTCTTTCCTCGGTCATGAGAATATGCAGAGAATCTGGTGCAACCCTAAATGACAATGAACTTAACAGCATTGTTAACATTTTCAGGGACAACAAAAACAGGGAAATTATTCTGTAACAACACAGTGAAGTACAATAAACACTTAAAACATTACAGTTGTGAAAATATTTTATTATGTAAATCATCAATAAATATGTAATATTTCACAAAATACAAAAACAATTTTTTTTCCCAATTCTGAGAAAAAACGCGCGTTTTTTCCCAATTTTGAGAAAAATCGCGTGTTTTTTCCCAATTTGACCGGTCACGGACCCATTCCCAAAATGGTGAAAAGAACCGCTGTTAACAATCTGGTAAAGATTTGTAAAGATCAAATGAAAAATGTAGTCCCTATCATCTTAACGAGGCAAAATATAGCAGTTTTAACTAAATCAAGGGCCATAACTCTGATGTTCCTTGTCCGATCTGGTTGTTTTTTGAAATTTTCCGAGTTTTCATTGATATTAACAACCTGGTACAGTTTGGTAAAGATCGGATGATAAATGAAATCCCTATCGCCTTAACGAGGTAAAAGTTAACGACGGACAACTCGCCATCCCATAAGCTCTGCTATCGTGAATATAATATGGTTACCTGATCTGCACCAAATGGTGCTATGTTTGCTCTTAGCAGGCCAGTACCCGCACCGACAACGGCTAAAGCTATATATACCAACACAGAGCATCTCGCGTAAGAACTGCCACATTCTAAAAATGATGTTCCATTTTTGTTCAAATCTGTTTCCACATTACTGTTAGCCAAGATCGGAAAAAATGTGTAGCCTATGATGTAAATAATAAATGCAACGAAAATTGTTCTAAACCTTCCAAATTTCATGTCCGCAATAAAACCTCCTAGAAAAAAAAATATGCACGAAACACTCATAAAAAAGAAAGATGCTCCCATAGCATAGTAAGAACTCCATGAATAGCGTGTTCCATTGAGAAATAGTATCAGATTGCTGGATATACTGTAGAAAGCCAGCCGTTCTAAGGCCACTGTGACCAGTACTGCTGTTTTGGCCAGACGTTTATTATTGACCCTAGGAAACTGACAACAACTGAAAGGCCCCTCTTCTTCCGTGTCTCCTAACCGCGGTGGCAGCAGGCGCTTTCTTTCGTCCACCATTACTATTTTACTGGCACACCTTTCAATATCACTCTAGTCAACTTAAAACACACGAAACTTTACAGAAACTTTACAAACACACGTTTCGTTTACAGAAACTTTATAGAATCTACTTTCTGTTTGTTTCCTCCGCCATGTTGGTAGGTCATGTGACATTAGTCATGTGATTATTTTGGGTATGACTGAAATGCGAAAAGGGCCCTTTTCGCGAAAAGGGCATTCAAACTACGAAAAGGGCCTTTTTTATGCAAAGTGCATCAATATTGTTTGGTTTTGGTGATTTAAATGTGAAGAATGTGTAATTATACTAAGAATAAAATAAGAATATACAAAATAAAATATTTTAGAAAGTCTTAATTCCTCAAATATACGTATGTATAGCGACAATTATCAGCTACGAAAAGGGCCGGTCTGCGAAAAGGGCCCGTTTTATACATAGTGCATCTATATTGTTTGGTTTAACGTTTTGGTGATTTAAATGTGAAGAATGTGTAATTATACTAAGAATAAAATAAGAATATACTAAATAAAATATTTTAGAAAGTCTTAATTCCTCAAAAATACGTATGTATAGCGACAATTATCAGCTATGAAAAGGGCCGGTCTGCGAAAAGGGCCCGTTTTATTTATTATAAATATGTTTATGTAATATAGTGATTTGTTTCATGTAACTTTGTTTTTCATCAATAAAAGTAATAAAAAATGTGTGCTTTTCAAAGAAACTCAAACAATAAGTATCTTATTAAACTTATTTAATTCAAAGTTATGCACTAGAAGCGAGTCACATACACTACGAAAAGGGCATATGCATGACGAAAAGGGCCGTACATAGCCGTTAACGAACGCGGAAAGGACATGAATAAATAAGTAACTAGCAAACAATATATTTTAAAGGTGATGTTTAAATGTATTAATATCAATAGACCTGTTTTTGATACCTTTTTTTTTATATAAAAATAATATGTTTATTTAAGTCGAAGAGCGTTCGGTTACAGATGGATAAATCAGATTTAATCGAGTTAATATGAATTAATTTTAATTTTGATGTTGTTTATAATCATACAAGAAATAAATCTGATTTATCCAACTGTATCCAGGCCACACCACGAGGAGGCGCTCTTATCATGGCCCGTCCCTTTCCCTTTTCCCTTAGGCGCCATATAACCTTCCATGTGTTGGTGCGCCTTAAAACCCATCGGGATATAGGACAGTCGGAGTGTTGTACACCCGGTGAAGTCAAAGACCCCCCTTACCGACTACAATCTCCTCTTTGAAATCGGGGTTCTTGATCGTTCGGCCCGTTTCCTCTTTCTCTGTTCGGGCTTGCGACCAGCTGTTGGTGTTCGTTGAGTTGTCCTCATTCTGTCTGTCGATAATGCTGTGTTGGTATTAGTTTTACCGCAGTCCGTCAGAAATCGCTTTAGTCGTTTTTGTCTGCTTTCTTCTGTCATTGTAGACCAGTAACTTATGTCAGTTTGGTGATGGGTGTACCTGTAAGCTAGCCGATAATTGCCCGTGTCCCTAATTGCCCGATAGTGCTCCTCCTGTTCACTAGTGACGATGCTGTAAAGTGTATTAATAAATTTGGGAAGGTCTTGCATTTTCCAATGGGTGGCCGTTTTCAGAATATGGTTTGCACTCTCGCAGTTATTATTTGTCCAGTTGGGTGGAATTTCCCTCTGTTTTACCGGTTCAATTAAGGAGTGGTAATAGCTTGTTTTGAAAATATTGCATACTTTTTTTTTCCCCAACGGTGTTGTCTTTCTCTGTAATAATTGTTGTAAATTTGACAGTCGGTAGTTAAAAGTGTCTATATCTGTGTTTTGAATAAGTCCGTCTTTTCCGTAGATGGCGGAAGAAAACGTTATACTGATGATCTCCATGCTTGAATTTTCACAATCACATAACATTTGAATTTTCACAGTCACATTACATTTATTAAATAGTAAAACTAAACTAATCTACATCAATTATTTCTACATTATTTCTAACAATTTAGCATCTCAGTTTCTTCTGAGTAAAATCACAATCAACACGTGTCGTTAATCCTATTAACACCTCGCTTTTGTGCGAAGCAAAGAAATACCTGTAATTGCGACTAGTGTCTCCACATAACATAAAACATTACATTTATTAAATTGTGTACCTAAACTAATCTGCATCAATTATTTTTTTGCTAACAATTTATCAACTTTTATTAATTTCTTTTAAATCACAATAAACACGTATATGTGTCTACGAAGGGCTTCTGTGCGTTATTCTCGTATTAACATAAAGAATAAACAATTTCGTTATAAACGAAGGCATTAAATTCATTTATTTAATCCGTAAAGCATAGTTGCATTCGTAAACCTCTCCACATAACAGAAAACATTACATTCAATAGTGTCTACCTAAACTAATTGTCAGTCATTTATTTCTACATTATTGCTAACAATTTATCAACTTAGTTTCTTCTGAGTAAAATCACAATCAACACGTGTCGTTAATCCTATTAACACCTCGCTTCTGTGCAAAGCAAAGGAATACCTGTAGATGCGACGCGTGTCATTAATCGTACCGACACACGGCTTCACAAATGTGCGGATTAAAGTAATTAGTGAATATATTGGGCGATTCACATACTAGTCACAAAGCAACATTTATATATTTTTATTATATTGCACCAATGAGTTAACATATTTAAACCTACGGTAGAATAATGAAGAGCTTATTTAAATAAAATCTAAAATAATATTTTTATTATATTGCACATATTTAAACCTACGGTAGAATAATGAATTTATTATATTGCAACAATAACATATTTAAACCTACGGTAGAATAATAAAGAGCTTATTTAAATAAAATCTTATTTTGAAACATATATAATATTTTAAAACATATATAATATTTTTAAATAGAATCCGTGTATAATGTCACTTTTAAATAATCGTGATGACCCCGTGAAGTGTCAATCGCAATTATATATACCTTTTTGTAGAACCATTTCCAACATAAACATATTTATAATAATTAAATGTTTAAATGGCGGGATCATTGGAGGTTCGTCTCGCCAAAAGATGGAGGGTCCGCATGTGACCCTGAGCATGGCGAGTATAAATAAAACTTGTTTTGTAGCCCCGACGTGCTTCACACTCTCATGGGTAAGTTCAGTTAGATGGCGCGCCTGTGTTTGTAGTATACAAGGTATGTAAGCAAGGGCAGATTCAGGCGGTGCGCACCTCACTAACTTACCTACTGCCTGCTAAAATCTGAAAAGAATGTGAAAGACGTTTACCTGTTTGATTTTTTGTTGTACAATAAGCATTTTTGTTTAAGTTGCACCCCACACCCCACACCCCACCCCTAACAAGGACGTATCGTGGCCTGTTTTAAACATACTCTAATACGAGGTGCGAAGCGCAAAGTGGAAGATTGTTCGGGAGTAGGTATCTTCCTTCCACAAGGAGGGTTCGGGGTATCCCCCGATATATATTTCCATATTTGGACCAAAATAGTGCTCGTACACATATGTGTTAGGAATAGATACAATTTATTCTCGCAAAAAAAAAGAGAGTAATATTCCACCCTTACGCCTCTATCCCCTTTGATGTGTGTTACATTTGTCAACTTTTTAGGTTTATGATTTTATTAAAAACAATAACAACAACAACAAAAGTTACTTCCGGTAGTAAGGGAGTATGCCACGCTACGCACCTGCCTAATCTCAAATCCTGTACCTAACCCTGGTAAATATCCGTAAAAACAAAACTACAGCACCTATGTTGTGTTGTGGTTACTACAGCACCTATGTTGTGTTGTGGTTACTACAGCACCACTGTTGTGTTGTGGTACAGCACCTATGTTGTGTTGTGGTTACTACAGCACCTATGTTGTGTTGTGGTACAGCACCTATGTTGTGTTGTGGTTGATGTACAGCACCTATGTTGTGTTGTGGTTACTACAGCACCTATGTTGTGTTGTGGCACATATGTTGTGTTGCGGTTGATGTACAGCACCTATGTTGTGTTGTGGTACAGCACCTATGTTGTGTTGTGGCACCTATGTTGTGTTGTGGTTACTACAGCACCTATGTTATGTTGTGATTACTACAGCACCTATGTTGTGTTGTGGCACCTATGTTGTGTTGTGGCACCTATGTTGTGTAGTGGTTACTACAGCACCTATGTTGTGTTGTGGTTACTACAGCGTCTATGTTGTGTTGTGGCACCTATGTTGTGTTGTGGTTATTACAGCACCTATGTTGTGTTGTGGTTACTACAGCACCTATGTTGTGTTGTGGTTACTACAGCATCTATGTTGTGTTGTGGCACCTATGTTGTGTTGTGGTTATTACAGCACCTATGTTGTGTTGTGGTTACTACAGCACCTATGTTGTGTTGTGGTTACTACAGCACCTATGTTGTGTTGTGGTTACTACAGCACCTATGTTGTGTTGTGGTTACTACAGCACCTATGTTGTGTTGTGGTTACTACAGCATCTATGTTGTGTTGTGGCACCTATGTTGTGTTGTGGTTATTACAGCACCTATGTTGTGTTGTGGTTACTACAGCACCTATGTTGTGTTGTGGTTACTACAGCACCTATGTTGTGTTGTGGTTACTACAGCACCTATGTTGTGTTGTGGTTACTACAGCACCTGTGTTGTGTTGTGGTTACTACAGCACCTATGTTGTGTTGTGGTTACTACAGCACCTATGTTGTGTTGTGGTTACTACAGCACCTATGTTGTGTTGTGGTTACTACAGCGTCTATGTTGTGTTGTGGCACCTATGTTGTGTTGTGGTTACTACAGCACCTATGTTGTGTTGTGGTTACTACAGCACCTATGTTGTGTTGTGGTTACTACAGCACCTGTGTTGTGTTGTGGTTACTACAGCACCTATGTTGTGGTTGATGCTGCTGACAACGTGTGTTGAGAACTGCATTGACAAGACTTCGAGTATCAGCGCTCAGACTTGAAGCAGAAACTGGTAGATGGGAAAATCGGATAAAACATCGAGAGAAAATAGAAAATGTAGAATTTGCAATGCTCTAGAGGATGAGTTTCACTTTCTGTTTGAGTGTAGCATTTATTCGGATTTAAGGAAAGAGCACTTACAACTTTGCTTCACTAAAAGGGTTAGCATGTATAAAACGATTAATCTATGGCAATATGATTGTAAAATATACATTAAGGATCTAACATCCTACGTTTTCAGATCGTTTAACATAAGAAACAAATTATTATTTGACGAGTAATATTAGCTCTCCTGTGTACTTTTTTTTATAATAAAAATAATAATAATAATAATAGAAGTAAAACAATTCAACAATATAATGATCTCATTTGCTAGTGTATTATAACTCAGCCTGCACGTGTGAGAGTTTTAATCATATACATTTTGATACAAATATGTAAGTCCAGACTCTATTGTGCCCATCGCGTCAGGTATACCTTGACGTGTTCGTTGGCGGAGGGACTATAAACCTTAGAATTACACACACACACGATACAAATATGTTGTATAATATATATGCCGCATCAGTGTTCGTGTCATTGAACGAACATATTTGTTAGCATTATGTTGATCTAGCTATTCAAGGGTCATTTATGACTTATTTGCGGCTTCCGTACTTATTGCAAAGTATGTTTTTAACTCTGTACAGTTAGATATCCTCGCCAGATGATATTCTCTAACAAGCAATGTAGCATTAATAGGCAATATAAATACAACACATATTACTTGTATATATGCCCGTAAAATAACAAAAACATAGAAAGCCTAAAAGGTCACAAAACTAGTTCTCTGTGACTTGGCAGAAGCCAGAGCAACAAGAGAACAAACCATTACGCTACGAAAATACCATATTTAAGACAAGTATTGAGGATGTAGGCAGACGTCAACATAGGGTCCATAATCTGTACGGTTATCGCACAATCAAAGAGGAAAGCATAGTGGCGAACTGTAAATGGGTCAACCACATTGCAAAACGATAGAGTCAAATTCAGGATGTCATTTTAAAACTTGGCAATCTTAAAAACTCGCGGCGTCCCTTCAGTTTTCTACATAACCTGAATAGTTCCAAATCAGTATTGATAAGTATTTGAATAGTTCCAAGCAAAGTAATTGTTGTGTATTACAAACTGGTGATTATATTGCACAATATTATATATAAAGCCTTTATTCTTTATTAACATTGCCATTCATGTTTGTCTTTTCGCGTGTTTTGGGGTTTACAGTGTTCTGTGAAAGCTGCATTTCCTGTTCGACTTTTATACTTATTTTTATATATGACGGTCGATTTGTTTTGTGTTGGAGGCAGATCATCCACTTTTCCTGGGTAGAACCAGTACTGTACACCTCCCACCATCCGTAACATTGCACAATCAAAAAGGAAAGCATATAGTGACTAACTGTAAATGGGTCAACCACTAACTTGCAGTGCGTTGCAAAACGACAGGGTCATAACCTTTTTTGATAAACTTTTAAAAAGTTTAATAAAGATGGTATGAAAGTGATTTATGACCAAGCATCTTACGAAGATATATGCCCATTTGATCTACTGAATGTTTTAGATAATTATTTAACACGTCTTCATAACAATGAGCCCATTTGATCTTTAATTGGTTTTGGGACACATTCTCATGTGTTACATTATCTATGTTCATGAAATTGTGTAAGTATGATTCATTCGGAGTTTGGTCGGATTCCTCTAAATTTGGGTTAATAATTAAAACGTCCAAATTCACGCTGAACTTCAACTGACCATTGAGTATATTTATACGTGGTATCAAGAGACTGTGTAGGTATGTTTTCAGAGGTCTATATGTTGATAAGTATCAGAGGCTTATTATTCATAGTGAAGGACTATCAAGCGGCATCTCCGAAACCATGTTCTAGTTGGTTTAAACATATTGTATTGTATTTTATGTCTTTTTTTTTTTTTTTTACAAAGTATGCAAATGGGTCGGGGCCACACTTTCTTACAACATTAGTTAGGGCCCTTCCCAACATGTTCTAATAAGAGTTCTCTGGTGAAACGGACTTTTAGAAAGCGGGAACATGGGTAAATAAGTAGAAGGGGAAATTGAATTGTATGAAAAGTAGGTTAACATGTCAAAGAAACCGCGAAGTGGACAAAAGAAAGAAGACTACTAGCCCGTAGCCAGCCCTGAAATTTAACCGAGACAAAACCATTTATATGGAGCACCCCCACTCCCACACCCCGGATTTATTTCATTTTATTATTTCTACATCCAATTTCTTGTGTTTTAGTGCATGTCTTTTCAGTTTTATTACTGGTTTTAAGCAAGATTGACTACTTATCGATGTTGAAGTTGTTTATATGTAAAGCAAGTACATTCTCAAAATTATACCGAGGCAACTGCTGCGTAGCTACGGGCCTGGTCTGATGTGTCCCCCGCGACAACTTCCAATATCACTAGAGATGCGTGTCCGCCGTTCACTCTTTCTATTGCACCTGATGCATCACTTAATGCAAGATGCATGTGTTGGACTGAGCATAACGTGATTCCCATTTGTATTAACACATATTACAAGTCAACATGTATACAAATATACGAGTATGTGATATATATGTGATGGGACCGTTTAAAAATAAACATAAATGTTGGGCGTATATCTGAAAAAAGATGGCTGAGTGAACAATATAGTTTCATATGCATTCGTGTTTACGGAGCGTGTCGTAGTACGTCATGCTTTGTGAAACTTTCTCGAAATCGTATGTTTCTTCTTGTAAGACTCAAATAGTGAATGGTAACAGTTTTGTAATGTGATTTAAAAAAATTGGTGTCGTTTACTCATTGTTGATTGTTAAGTTGTGTACTCATTGTTTATTGGTAAGTTGTTTACTAGTTGTTTATTGGTAAGTTGTTTATTCATTGTTTGTTGGTAAGTCGTTTACTAGTTGTTTATTGGTAAGTTGTTTATTCATTGTTTGTTGGTAAGTCGTGTACACGTTGTTTATTGGTAAGTCGTTTACTAGTTGTTTATTGGAAAGTTGTTTATTCATTGTTTGTTGGTAAGTCGTGTACACGTTGTTTATTGGTAAGTCGTGTATTCATTGTTAACTGGTAAGTCGTGTAGCCTACTCGCTGTTTAATAGAAGTCGTGTACTCGTTGTTTATTGGTAAGTCATCTACTCTTTGTTTATTTGTAAGTCGTGTACTCATTGATAAGTGGTCAGTCGTGTACTTTTTGTTTATTGTTAAGTCGTGTACCCGTTGTTTATTGGTAAGTCGTGTAATCGTTGTTTATTGGTAAGTCGTGTGCTTTTTGTTTATTGGTAAGTCGTTTACTCGTTGTTTATTGGTAAGACGTGTACTCATTGTTTATTGGAAATTCGTGTACTAATAGTTTATTGGTGAATAATTTACTGGTTGTTAATTGTCAAGTCGTGTATTCGTTGTTTATTGGGAAGCCGTGTACTCATTGTTTATTGGTAAGTCGTGTACTCATTGTTTATTGGTTGGTAAGTCCTGTACCCATTGTTTATTGGTAAGTCGTGTACTCTTTGCTTATTGGTGGGTGTACTCATTGTTAATTGTTAAGTCGTGTACTCGTTGTTTATTGGGAAGCCGTGTACTGATTATTTATTGGTAAGTCGTGTACTCGTTGTTTATTGGTAAATCATATACTCAGTGTCTATTGGTAAGTCGTCTACCCATTGTTTATTGGTAAGTCGTGTACTCGTTGTTTATTGGTAAGTCGTGTTTTAGCTGTTAGTTGTTTCATATACATTTTTAAGAGACTAACACGTATACTGCGACTACCCTGCACCCCACTCGTTTGTTTGTTGGTATGCCGTGCGCTCGTTATGTTTTGGTAAGTCGTGTACTCGTTGGTTATTGGTCAATTGTGTACTCGTTGTTTATTGGTAAGTCGTCTACTCGTTGTCTATGGGTGAGTCATGTACTCATTGTTTATTAGTAAGCCATGTACTCATTTTTTATTGGTGGGTAGTGTACTTATTGTTAATTGTCAAGTCGTGTACTCGTTGTTTATTGGGAAGCCGTGTACTGATTGTTTATTGGTATGTCGTGTACTCATTGTTTATTGGTAAGTCCTGTACCCATTGTTTATTGGTAAGTCGTGTACTCTTTTTGTATTCGTAAGTCGCATACTCATTGTTTATTGGTTGGTAGTGTACTCATTGTTAATTTTCAAGACGTGTACTCGATGTTTATTGGGAAGCCATGTACTGATTGTTTATTGGTAAGTCGTGTACTCAGTATTTAATGGTAAGTCCTGTACCCATTGTTTATTGGTAAGTCGTGTACTATTTGTTTATTGGTAAGTCGCATACTCATTGTTTATTGGTGGGTAGTGTACTCATTGTTAATTGTTAAGTCGTGTACTCGTTGTTTATTGGGAAGCCGTGTACTGATTGTTTATTGTTAAATCTTGTACTCGTTGTTTATTGGTAAGCCATGTACTCCGTGTTTATTGGTAAGTCGTGTTCTCATTGTTTATTTGTAAGTCGTGTACCCATTTTTTATTGGTATGTCGTGTACTCCTTGTTTATTGGTGGGTAGTGTACTCATTGTTAATTGTCAAGTCGTGTACTCGTTGTTGATTGGGAAGCCGTGTACTGATTGTTTATTGGTTAGTCGTGTACTCGTTATTTATTGGTAAGTCCTGTACCTATTGTTTATTGGTAAGTCGTGTACTCTTTGTTTATTGGTAAGTCGTGTACTCATTGTTTATTAGTGGGTAGTGTACTCATTGTTAATTGTTAAGTCGTGTATTCGTTGTTTACTGGGAAGCCGTGTACTGATTGTTTATTGGTAAGTCGTGTACTCGTTGTGTATTGGTAAGTCATATACTCAGTGTTTATTGGTAAGTCGTGTACTCTTTGCTTATTGGTGGGTGTACTCATTGTTAATTGTTAAGTCGTGTACTCGTTGTTTATTGGGAAGCCGTGTACTGATTATTTATTGGTAAGTCGTGTACTCGTTGTTTATTGGTAAATCATATACTCAGTGTCTATTGGTAAGTCGTCTACTCATTGTTTATTGGTAAGTCGTGTACTCGTTGTTTATTGGTAAGTCGTGTTATAGCTGTTAGTTGTTTCATATACATTTTTAAGAGACTAACACGTATACTGCGACCAACCTGCACCCCACTCGTCTGTTTGTTTGTGGAGGACATCGTATCCAGTCTATAAACTGAGAACAAATTATAATACTTTGATTAAATGGGTACACTGCGGAATTGTGTTCCATGCATATCCAAGTGGCTCGCAGGTTGATCTCAGTTATTAGAGATATAAGTTACGTTATTATTTGAAAGTAAAGTATTTTTGCATTTAATATAATTTATTGATTTTTCATTGCAGCAATAATATATTGAAGCATATGGCAGAATAAACGGGAAAAAACCCCAGCAATAAAAAACAACAGCAATTTTTATTTAAATATATGCAAGCATATTATGTAAATGGAAGTAACTGTACTGTAAAAAAGTTATAGATTTCATTGAAAATATCTTAAAAGATACATTTAGGTGAATATATACTGTACGTACGTGTGTAGCGAGACGTGACGCTCATTATTTTTGGGTGTATAGTTCTGTTTCGGGTGATTTAACCGGGAGAAACTAAAAGTGGTGGTTTAACATTGGATTTATCATAAGAACACAGTATAATGGTTCGTATACTTTTTCAATAAGCATTTATTTGTTAAGATATTTAGATATAGTGAGAAAGTTACCATGTATTGTTTAACCAATGAATACAGCCCAACTGAAGTAACAGCACATGCATATTCATTATAAATACTTGTTTGTTTAGTGTTTAACGTCATTTTCAGCACATTTTAGGCTATGTATGGTGGTCGACTTTGTATGGTGGAGACAGACCACCTCTTATTCCTGTGTAGAACCAGTAATGTATACCTCCCGTCAACCGTAAGAACAACACTTTCTCACTTACAAGTCGAGCTCCCAGTGGGATTCTACTGTTCACTGTTTAGTACTTGTAGCAGTGAGCTCAATGCATAACGTTACAGTACTGCCACACTGGTATACCATGCTGCAGACACGTTCCCACCCCAATCACTGTCAGACTTATAAACGTTTTATGAGCCCGACAGGGATTAAACTCACTACCTACTGGATACGAGGCGAACGCATTACCACTACGCCACCACCACGATCAACTTTTATAAATAGGATAATGATAATGATTGTAAGATAATGTATGTATGTATGTATGTATGGGGTTTACTGAAAGAGATTTTTATCAATCTTTCAGTCATATCACATTGGTGTCTACTTGTAACAGTGAGCTCAATGTTCAACTTTATAGTGGGGATTCGAACCCGCAACGGTGAGAGTCGAGAAGGTTTACTACTTGTAGCAGTGAGCTCAATGCTCAACTTTATAGTGGGATTCGAACCCGCAGCGGTGAGAGTCGAGAAGGTTTACTACTTGTAGCAGTGAGCTCAATGCTCAACTTTATAGTGGGATTCGAACCCGCAGCGGTGAGAGTCGAGAAGGTTTACCACTTGTAGCAGTGAGCTCAATGCTCAACTTTATAGTGGGATTCGAACCCGCAGCGGTGAGAGTCGAGAAGGTTTACTACTTGTAGCAGTGAGCTCAATGTTCAACTTTATAGTGGGATTCGAACCCGCAGCGGTGATAGTCGAGAAGGTTTACTTCTTGTAGCAGTGAGCTCAATGCTCAACTTTATAGTGGGATTCGAACCCGCAACGGTGAGAGTCGAGAAGGTTTACTATTTGTAGAAGTGAGCTCAATGCTCAACTTTATAGTGGGATTCGAACCCGTAGCGGTGAGAGTCGAGAAGGTTTACTACTTGTAGCAGTGAGCTCAATGCTCAACTTTATAGTGGGATTTGAACCCGCAGCGGTGAGAGTCGAGAAGTTTTACTACTTGTAGCAGTGAGCTCAATGCTCAACTTTATAGTGGGATTTGAACCCGCAGCGGTGAGAGTCGAGAAGTTTTACTACTTGTAGCAGTGAGCTCAATGCTCAACTTTATAGTGGGATTCGAACCCGCAACGGTGAGAGTCGAGAAGGTTTAGTACTTGTAGCAGTGAGCTCAATGCTCAACTTTATAGTGGGATTCGAACCCGCAGCGGTGAGAGTCGAGAAGGTTTACTACTTGTAGCAGTGAGCTCAATGCTCAACTTTATAGTGGGATTCGAACCCGCAACGGTGAGAGTCGAGAAGGTTTACTACTTGTAGCAGTGAGCTCAATGCTCAACTTTATAGTGGGATTTGAACCCGCAGCGGTGAGAGTCGAGAAGTTTTACTACTTGTAGCAGTGAGCTCAATGCTCAACTTTATAGTGGGATTTGAACCCGCAGCGGTGAGAGTCGAGAAGTTTTACTACTTGTAGCAGTGAGCTCAATGCTCAACTTTATAGTGGGATTCGAACCCGCAGCGGTGAGAGTCGAGAAGGTTTACTACTTGTAGCAGTGAGCTCAATGCTCAACTTTATAGTGGGGATTCGAACCCGCAGCGGTGAGAGTCGAGAAGGTTTACTACTTGTAGCAGTGAGCTCAATGCTCAACTTTATAGTGGGATTCGAACCCGCAGCGGTGAGAGTCGAGAAGGTTTACCACTTGTAGCAGTGAGCTCAATGCTCAACTTTATAGTGGGATTCGAACCCGCAGCGGTGAGAGTCGAGAAGGTTTACTACTTGTAGCAGTGAGCTCAATGCTCAGCTTTATAGTGGGATTCGAACCCGCAGCGATGAGAGTCGAGAAGGTTTACTACTTGTAGCAGTGAGCTCAATGCTCAGCTTTATAGTGGGATTCGAACCCGCAACGGTGAGAGTCGAGAAGGTTTAGTACTTGTAGCAGTGAGCTCAATGCTCAACTTTATAGTGGGATTCGAACCCGCAGCGGTGAGAGTCGAGAAGGTTTACCACTTGTAGCAGTGAGCTCAATGCTCAACTTTATAGTGGGATTCGAACCCGCAGCGGTGAGAGTCGAGAAGGTTTACTACTTGTAGCAGTGAGCTCAATGTTCAGCTTTATAGTGGGATTCGAACCCGCAGCGGTGAGAGTCGAGAAGGTTTACCACTTGTAGCAGTGAGCTCAATGCTCAACTTTATAGTGGGGATTCGAACCCGCAGCTGTGAGAGTCGAGAAGGTTTACTACTTGTAGCAGTGAGCTCAATGCTCAACTTTATAGTGGGATTCGAACCCGCAGCGGTGAGAGTCGAGAAGGTTTACCACTTGTAGCAGTGAGCTCAATGCTCAACTTTATAGTGGGATTCGAACCCGCAGCGGTGAGAGTCGAGAAGGTTTACTACTTGTAGCAGTGAGCTCAATGCTCAACTTTATAGTGGGGATTCGAACCCGCAACGGTGAGAGTCGAGAAGGTTTACTACTTGTAGCAGTGAGCTCAATGTTCAACTTTATAGTGGGATTCGAACCCGCAGCGGTGAGAGTCGAGAAGGTTTAGTACTTGTAGCAGTGAGCTCAATGCTCAACTTTATAGTGGGATTCGAACCCGCAGCGGTGAGAGTCGAGAAGGTTTAGTACTTGTAGCAGTGAGCTCAATGCTCAACTTTATAGTGGGATTCGGACCCGCAGCGGTGAGAGTCGAGAAGGTTTACTACTTGTAGCAGTGAGCTCAATGCTCAACTTTATAGTGGGGATTCGAACCCGCAACGGTGAGAGTCGAGAAGGTTTACTACTTGTAGCAGTGAGCTCAATGCTCAACTTTATAGTGGGATTCGAACCCGCAGCGGTGAGAGTCGAGAAGGTTTACTATTTGTAGCAGTGAGCTCAATGCTCAACTTTATAGTGGGATTCGAACCCGCAGCGGTGATAGTCGAGAAGGTTTACTACTTGTAGCAGTGAGCTCAATGCTCAACTTTATAGTGGGATTCGAACCCGCAGCGGTGAGAGTCGAGAAGGTTTACTACTTGTAGCAGTGAGCTCAATGCTCAACTTTATAGTGGGATTCGAACCCGCAGCGGTGAGAGTCGAGAAGGTTTAGTACTTGTAGCAGTGAGCTCAATGCTCAACTTTATAGTGGGATTCGAACCCGCAGCGGTGAGAGTCGAGAAGGTTTAGTACTTGTAGCAGTGAGCTCAATGCTCAACTTTATAGTGGGATTCGAACCCGCAGCGGTGAGAGTCGAGAAGGTTTAGTACTTGTAGCAGTGAGCTCAATGCTCAACTTTATAGTGGGGATTCGAACCCGCAGCGGTGAGAGTCGAGAAGGTTTACTACTTGTAGCAGTGAGCTCAATGCTCAACTTTATAGTGGGATTCGAACCCGCAGCGGTGAGAGTCGAGAAGGTTTACTACTTGTAGCAGTGAGCTCAATGCTCAACTTTATAGTGGGATTCGAACCCGCAGCGGTGAGAGTCGAGAAGGTTTAGTACTTGTAGCAGTGAGCTCAATGCTCAACTTTATAGTGGGATTCGAACCCGCAACGGTGAGAGTCGAGAAGGTTTAGTACTTGTAGCAGTGAGCTCAATGCTCAACTTTATAGTGGGATTCGAACCCGCAACGATGAGAGTCGAGAAGGTTTACTACTTGTAGCAGTGAGCTCAATGCTCAACTTTATAGTGGGATTCGAACCCGCAGCGGTGAGAGTCGAGAAGGTTTACTACTTGTAGCAGTGAGCTCAATGCTCAACTTTATAGTGGGGATTCGAACCCGCAGCGGTGAGAGTCGAGAAGGTTTACTACTTGTAGCAGTGAGCTCAATGCTCAACTTTATAGTGGGATTTGAACCCGCAGCGGTGAGAGTCGAGAAGGTTTACTACTTGTAGCAGTGAGCTCAATGCTCAACTTTATAGTGGGATTCGAACCCGCAGCGGTGAGAGTCGAGAAGGTTTACCACTTGTAGCAGTGAGCTCAATGCTCAACTTTATAGTGGGATTCGAACCCGCAACGGTGAGAGTCGAGAAGTTTTACTACTTGTAGCAGTGAGCTCAATGCTCAACTTTATAGTGGGATTCGAACCCGCAACGGTGAGAGTCGAGAAGGTTTACTTCTTGTAGCAGTGAGCTCAATGCTCAACTTTATAGTGGGATTCGAACCCGCAACGGTGAGAGTCGAGAAGGTTTACTTCTTGTAGCAGTGAGCTCAATGCTCAACTTTATAGTGGGATTCGAACCCGCAACGGTGAGAGTCGAGAAGGTTTACTTCTTGTAGCAGTGAGCTCAATGCTCAACTTTATAGTGGGATTCGAACCCGCAACGGTGAGAGTCGAGAAGGTTTACTTCTTGTAGCAGTGAGCTCAATGCTCAACTTTATAGTGGGATTCGAACCCGCAGCGGTGAGAGTCGAGAAGGTTTACTACTTGTAGCAGTGAGCTCAATGCTCAACTTTATAGTGGGATTCGAACCCGCAGCGGTGAGAGTCGAGAAGGTTTACCACTTGTAGCAGTGAGCTCAATGCTCAACTTTATAGTGGGATTCGAACCCGCAACGGTGAGAGTCGAGGAGGTTTACTACTTGTAGCAGTGAGCTTAATGCTCAACGTGAGAGTGCTGCCGCACTGGTATACCACACCATATACTTACGACATGATACCCCACCCAGTCACATCATACTGACACCGGGCGGTATCCTTTATGATGAACGTCAAGCAAGGGAGCTACTAGTGCCATGTTTATGAATTGTTTGGTGTGACCTGGCCAGGAATTGAACCCATGACCTTCGCATGCGAGATAAAGAGAAAATAGTGATATGTGTAATACATAGGAATTTTCAGTTATTGCACTTTAAATAAACGTTGTCGACAAAAACCTCACCAGACCCATAACATGGACTATAAGGAAGTTTAGAATCTATGTTATTCATATTTATCTGTGGTTATACAACATGCAAGCTAATCTACCACGAGACAATATACAGTATGGGCAACACTATAAATTAATTAAGGCATATTCATCCCATGGTTAGACAACATACACGCTACACTACCATGAGATAACATACGTTTTAAGATTATAGTTACACATTTACAACATCTATTTCAATAACCCATGACAAGTTAGAATCCCAATTACACATATTTACATGTGGTTATACAACATACAAGCTAATCCACCAAGAGACAATATAAGTTTTTTTGTGTACTAACATAAATACAATCTTGATGAACCAAAAAACAACAGGGGACCAATAAATTGAAATAATTGAAAATCAAAACAATGTTGCGTTTTTAATTATACTGAGTATATGTAATACTACCGAGGATAACACATTGAAACAAATTGTATTTCGATGGCTGTTTCAGCTCAAAACTTCAAATTAAACCCGGCTTGGATTTATTACAATACATAAAATATTTAACAATTCTGAACATACAAAATAAACCTCCTTCCAAATACTCGTGAAAGAGAAGACTAGAAAATATATTACCCAAAAGAGCGAACGGTAGTTACAACAAATGTTTTAATACAATATCAGCGTATTACTGGTATGCAGAAAAAACAAGTAAATTGAAATATATAAATACTTGATTACAACTATATATACATGTACGATCTTAAATGAGTTCCAGTTCCATATAATATTTATAGATTTAAGATTTATAAAACGACATTGAACCGAGACTATTGGCGAGTTAAAAAAAATCCAAAAACGAGTTTCATAAATCGTATGTAGAATGGGGTCGAGTTTAAGATCACTTTTTCGCCAAACCGTCATGTAAGGTTATCATGTAGGTATACATATATATATACAGAAAACGAAGCAATGACAGAACACAGTCAAGCAAGGACACGCATACAAAACAAACAACAATTACAAGGAAAAACACGCATACAAAACAAACAACACTTACAAGAACAATTACAAGGAAAACACAAAACAAACAACAAATACAAGGAAAACGAAGCAATGACAGAACACAGTCAAGCAAGGACACGCATACAAAACAAACAACAATTGCAAGGATAAACACGCATACAAAACAAACAACAATTACAAGAAAAAAGACAAAACAAACAACAAATACAAGGAAAAACACGCATACAAAACAAACAACAATTACAAGGAAAGACACGCATACAAAACAAACAACAATTACAAGGAAAAAACACGCATACAAAACAAACAACAATTACAAGGAAAAACACGCATACAAAGAAAACAACAATTACAAGAAAAAATACGCATACAAAACAAACAACAATTACAAGGAAAAACACGCATACAAAACAAACAACAATTTCAAGGAAAAAAACAAGTATGAGACACCACAACAATTACAAGAAAAAAAAAAAGTATGAGACACCACAAACATAAAGGGTTTACAATGGCGGTACTGCCTTGTACCGGTTAGTGACAACAGGGTTTAAGCCAGGATCTAGGGTGCACCAACCAACCCTCACTCTTACCCTAATACCTCCTAATAAAACGGGATAGGGTAAAGTCACCACCGAGCATGAATAGGTAATGTAAGCATGTCACAATCATGTACATATGAATATAATAAGACGAAAGCACGGAAAGCCGCAAAGCATGTACCCAATGACTTGGCAGAAACCAGAGCAACACGAGAACAAAGCATTAAGGGCACGACAAGACAAGATTGAAGACTAACACCTTCAGGATATAGGCACACATTATAACTGGGTCCACAATCTGTCCGGTCATCGCACAATCAAACATGAAAGCATTATGGCGAAGTGTAAATGGGTTAACCACTAAACATGCAATGCGTTTCAAAATGATAGAATCATAACCTCTGTTGATACACTATCTAACAAATTTAATAGAAGTTGTCTGAAAGTGATCATGCCCACGGCACCATAGAAGTCGGGTTGTGATAAAATAATTACTTTATGTTTTAAACCTAGATCACGGTTACGATAATATCATTTGGCAAAGTTTTGTCGACGGTTATGGTAACGTTTATGGTAACAGTAGCCCTGATACAGGAGCTTATTAGTAATACAAATGTTACGAATATGTAAGTCCTCAACTCGACTACAAGCTCTAAAAAGCGAATAATTAATAAACATAAACCCCATACTCGGGGAACATTCTCCGTCTAAATGAGGTTAACTAACAATGCTAAAATAAAAATCATCTCTCTTAGAATAGATTTTGCTTATTATATCTCCATTTTTAATACAGAGATATAAATTGATAAAAAAAACCCGACAGTACCAGAAGTATTAGCTTTGTTGAGTGCTTTAGGTTAGATCGTATTAATTAGGATTTTCTTGCTGGTGTGTATGTAGGTTCATCCCGACTGACCTTATACGACAGAATGTTACAACACAGCTTTATCACAGTGATACTGGACATCGTAACATCACTATTAGCTATGATTAACATAGAAATATAAATGTCAGTTACTGTCCCTATGGTTTCTTAAATTTCGTTTTCGGTAAGGCATCACACAAAGGACAGCTACCACCAAGGAGTCGTAAAATAACATGACACGTCTGTTTATTCTGAGAAACGTTAAAACTTAAAGGGAATGTAGCGATACAGCCAATCCACCTTTATTATTAAGAGTTCTGAAAAACTTGAATAAGGGTGAAATAATTATCAAAATCGGTTGATAAACAAAGAAGATATGATCATTTGAAGTTTCTGTTGAAACAGATATGGAAGCGGCCATTTTGAGAGCTATGACATCACGGTTCTAAATGACCATATATGGAATATTTATAAATTTGAAAATTCACACATTTATAGGGAAAAATGACAGCAATTGCATGAAAAATATGTAATACTTAATGGCAATAATGCTTTATATGACCAGTAAATTTGTTTGCATTCATTGGCAATGATTTTCTTCGTTTTAAATGATATTTATCAATATTCCATATATGGTAATATGGAACAATGACGTCATAGTTCTAAAATGGCGGCTCCCATATCCGTTTTAGAACAACCTTTAAATGGTCATATCTTTTTGTTTATCATCCAATAATATAGAGCTTGTTTGGCTGTGTCGCTACATTCCCTTTAACAATAATTATTAAACTTAATCTTATTAATATTTGTAAGAGACAGAATACAGTTCAGTGTCTGTTTACATGATATTGATCAATACGAAGTTATTTGTTCATGTATAGTTTTGTCAACTAAAATCTGTCGATCAAATAGCTTAAAAGTTCATTGTGTATATACGTTTCATGTGTATTGAACATGTTTCATTTGTTTATGTTGTGAATGTCTTCAATGTATTAACATGGTGTAATCTTTAAAAGAAGTAACATGCCTAGTAGCATACCTTGTAACATACCTAGTAAAATACCTAGTAACATGTCTAGTAACATACCTAGTAACATACCTAGTAGCATACCTAGTAACATACATAGTAACATACCTAGTAACATACCTAGTAACATGTCTAGTAACATACCTAGTAACATACCTAGTAGCATACCTAGTAACATACCTAGTAACATACCTAGTAATATACCTAGTAACATACCTAGTAACATACCTAGTAGCATACCTAGTAGCATACCTAGTAGCATGCCTAGTAGCATGCCTTGTAACATATCTAGTAACATACCTAGTAACATATCTAGTAACATACCTAGTAACATGTCTAGTAACATGCCTAGTAACATACCTAGTAGCATACCTTGTAACATACCTAGTAACATACCTAGTAACATACCTAGTAACATGCCTAGTAACATACCTAGTAACCAACCTAGTAACATGTCTAGTAACATACCTAGTAACATACCTAGTAACATGCCTAGTAACATGCCTAGTAACATACCTAGTAACATGCCTAGTAACATGCCTAGTAACATGCCTAGTAACATACCTAGTAACATGCCTAGTAACATACCTAGTAACATGCCTAGTAACATACCTAGTAACATGCCTAGTAACATGCCTAGTAACATGCCTAGTAACATACCTAGTAACATACCTAGTAACATACCTAGTAACATGCCTAGTAACATGCCTAGTAACATGCCTAGTAACATGCCTAGTAACATGCCTAGTAACATGCCTAGTAACATGTCTAATAACATACCTAGTAACATACCTAGTAACATACCTAGTAACATGTCTAGTAACATACCTAGTAACATGCATAGTAACATACCTAGTAACATACCTAGTAACATACCTAGTAACATGTCTAGTAACATACCTAGTAACATACCTAGTAACATGCCTAGTAGCATACCTTGTAACATACCTAGTAACATACCTAGTAACATGCCTAGTAACATACCTAGTAACATTCCTAGTAACATACCTAGTAACATGCCTAGTAACATGCCTAGTAACATACATAGTAACATACCTAGTAACATGTCTAGTAACATACCTAGTAACATACCTAGTAACATACCTAGTAACATACCTAGTAACATGCCTAGTAACATGCCTAGTAACATGCCTAGTAACATACCTAGTAACATACCTAGTAACATGTCTAGTAACATACCTAGTAACATACCTAGTAACATACCTAGTAACATACCTAGTAACATGTCTAGTAACATACCTAGTAACATACCTAGTAACATACCTAGTTACATGTCTAGTAACATACCTAGTAACATGCCTAGTAATATACATAGTAACATGTCTAGTAACATACCTAGTAACATACCTAGTAACATGACTAGTAACACACCTGGTAACATGCATAGTAACATACCTAGTAACATACCTAGTAACATACCTAGTAACATGCCTAGTAACATACCTAGTAACATACCTAGTAACATACCTAGTAACATACCTAGTAACATACCTAGTAACATGCCTAGTAACATACCTAGTAACATACCTAGTAACATACCTTGTACCATGCCTAGTAACATGCCTAAACCCTAGTAACATACTTAGTAACATGCCTAGTAACATAACTAGTAACATACCTAGTAACATGCCTAGTAACATAACTAGTAAGATACCTAGTAACATACCTAGTAACATATCTAGTAACATACCTAGTAACATGCATAGTAACATACCTAGTAACATACCTAGTAACATACCTAGTAACACACCTGGTAACATACCTAGTAACATACCTAGTAACATACCTAGTAACATACCTAGTAACATGCCTAGTAACATGCCTAGTAACATACCTAGTAACATACCTAGTAACATACCTAGTAACATGTCTAGTAACATACCTAGTAACATACCTAGTAACATACCTAGTAACATACCTAGTAACATGCCTAGTAACATACCTAGTAACATACCTAGTAACATGCCTAGTAACATACCTAGTAACATACCTAGTAACATGTCTAGTAACATACCTAGTAACATACCTAGTAACATACCTAGTAACATACCTAGTAACATGCCTAGTAACATACCTAGTAACATACCTAGTAACATACCTTGTACCATGCCTAGTAACATGGCTAGTAACCGTAGTAACATGACTAGCAACATACCTTGTAACAAGCCTAGTAACATGGCTAATAACCCTAGTAACATGACTAGTAACACACCTGGTAACATGCATAGTAACATACCTAGTAACATACCTAGTAACATACCTAGTAACATGTCTAGTAACATACCTAGTAACATACCTAGTAACATGCCTAGTAACATACCTTGTAACATACCTTGTAACATGCCTAAACCGTAGTAACATACTTAGTAACATGCCTAGTAACATAACTAGTAACATACCTAGTAACATACCTAGTAACATACCTAGTAACATACCTAGTAACATACCTAGTAACATGCCTAGTAACATGCCTAGTAACATACCTAGTAACATGCCTAGTAACATGCCTAGTAACATACCTAGTAACATACCTAGTAACATACCTAGTAACATACCTAGTAACATGCCTAGTAACATGCCTAGTAACATACCTAGTAACATACCTAGTAACATACCTTGTACCATGCCTAGTAACATGGCTAGTAACCGTAGTAACATGACTAGCAACATACCTTGTAACAAGCCTAGTAACATGGCTAATAACCCTAGTACCATGACTAGTAACACACCTGGTAACATGCATAGTAACATACCTAGTAACATACCTAGTAACATACCTAGTAACATGCCTAGTAACATACATTTTAACATACCTAGTAACATGTCTAGTAACATACCTATCTTTTTAACATTTTAGATGCAAACACTATTGAGTATCGCCATTATTTTGGCCTGCACCAGACAGGTAGGCATTTCCATATTTTTTCTGGATGTCAAGTTCGAAAATGTCCCCAGTAGCTTCAAGTGCTAAATAGTGTTGCACCTGAAACAGTTACTGATGCAAGAAACTCGTTTGATATAATCAGAGAATCTGATCGGATACACTGATTTGGAGAATACCATTTTTATGTTCCCAGAAAAACAAAATCGTTATGAAGCTTATAATAACCATTGTTGTTGTATAAGTAATTCATGTTATTGGAACCTTGATTGCTCGTTTGTTGTCCACTATGGTGATATCTTCAATGCATTGAGTGATTCTTCTATTTTGGTGGGTTTGTCACGTTACTCTGGTCAGTTTGTTTGTTTGTATGTCATTTTACGCCATTTTCAACACATGTAAGGTTATATATGACGGTCGATTTGTTTTGTGGTGGAGGCAGACCACCCACTTTTCCTGGGTAGAACCAGTACTGTATACCTCCCGCCATCCGTAAGAATCGACACTTCCTGACTTACAAGTCGAGCTCCCAGTGGGTTTCGAACCCACAGCGGTGAGAGGCGTACTCTGGTCAGTGCCAGGTTATATTATAATACGATATCGGCCGGAATATTACACATGCATTGTTATAGTATAATATGACATCGGTCGGAATATTAAACGTGTCAGGTTGGAGCATAATACGATATAAGCCGGAATATTACACGTGCCAGGTTATAGTATAATATGACAGAAACCTCCACTACTAATGTTTTCTTTTAATTTAGGCGCTGTCTGCACCACAGAAACGTAAGTCTATTTGTGTTGTGTTCCTTAGTTTAAATGTCAATTGTTGCTTTCCAAACATATTCTGATGAATTAATTTTCTGATTAACAAAGTCTGTCAATTTTGATCGTGGCATCACCCAACACACCTTTTTGAATGTAGTAAAATGATATATAGGGTCCAAAAGAAACCACAGCGTCCGAACGTAGGTGGCATCGTATGTCCGCATTGTACTGCAAACAAGGACTTGCAACTACAATGAAAGAGACAAAAAACAACAGAAAGGGTGGTGAAGACAGGGTTACCGACTTGGAACGGTCAGTAGGCAATAAGGCCTACTAGTTAGCTTGAATCGATTTTATATGCGCACAATCCTCGCTATTATCCTGTCTTCAGCGCCCAAATAGACAAGACGGTGTAAACAAAACTACATCCCATCAAAAGGAAATCTCTAACAATAAAG
The DNA here is from genome assembly GCA_037043455.1 of Cyrtodaria siliqua. Classification (NCBI taxonomy): domain Eukaryota; kingdom Metazoa; phylum Mollusca; class Bivalvia; order Adapedonta; family Hiatellidae; genus Cyrtodaria; species Cyrtodaria siliqua. The sequence goes on along the minus strand of JAWPHD010005850.1, from coordinate 126,961 downwards.
TCCACATCCAGAGAAACTAACTAAAGATATACATACAAAATAATAAACATCTCAGGATGTATCCAGAATCGTACTGAACAACCATAGTAGTTGCAGCTAAAGAGAAAACCAATCTAGGGTAGTAACGCAGAACTTTCTGCAGAACACAACCACAACTTGAACTCTAAGTTGGGATTTCGTTCCAAATTACTGGCCCAAAGTAAGATATACTTCCTTTAAAAAGCTCCTTATCTGGCTTAGGAATCGTAAATCTAATATCACAATGAAATCTTAAATTGTGTGACCATACGTTATGTAACTCAAACAAATCCAATATATAAGAAGGAACAAGCTGATTAGAAACTTTAAACATAAATTTAGCTTTGTTAAGAACAATTCTGCGGTCAATTGTCATTGCATTTATAGTGTTCATTGCATCGTTTAAACATGTATATTCGTTGCCTAATATAATATGTCAAGCTCTTCTTTGTAATTAATGTTTCCCTTCGTCGTATTTCCCCATATAAAATTGCAAAAATGTAAATGTGGCTGGGTACAAGCATTATAGTAAATAAGTGTATAGCTAAGTGGAATGTATTGCTTTATTCTAGATAAAAGCCACAGATATGATGATAATTTCTTTCGAATGCGTATTATATATTCATCCCACTTAAGGTTTTTGAATATCAATGTTACTGTAGTTTAAAGATATAGGTGAGTGCGCTTCTGAGGTGTTGTAATTAATAAGTGTTTAGTACCATGCCGTTTTCTAAGCACTAGTTTTGCAATATATGCAGTGCAGCTTGCAGATTATTTTCAATTGTAATTAACGAATCATTAATATCATATATAGGTGTATCGTCAACATACATATCAGTATGACTTACTGTGTCACTCATATGTAGAGGTAGATCATTAATAAATATTAAGAAGAACAGGGTGATAAGCAAGGACCCTTGTGGTACACCACAGGTAACATCATTTAAATTTGAAAAAAGTGCCATTTAGTTCAACTTTTTGTTTCCGAACAGTTAGGTATGATGTAAACCATTTTAAGGTCAACTCGCTACATTTATAAAGTTTTTATTTTTTTAATAATATATCGTGATCAACTAAATCAAATGCTTTTATAAAGTCTACCATGATTGTTCCAACAAACGTTTCTTCATTTAGGGCTTTAAGCCATTTATCAATCATAAGAACAAGTGCTGTTTCACAGCAGTGATTTTTACGAGAACCACTCTGTGACTGTATTAGTAATTTAAAAGAAAAGAGGAATTCCATGAATGAATCGTATACTTGCCTTTCAATCAGTTCAGAAAGAGTAGGTAGAATAGAAATTGGACGATAATTATTAACATCATCTGCAGCAACTGCTTTACATAAAGGGGTTTGTCTTTAGCAATTGTCTATACATCTCAAAAAGAATCCGACCTTAAGCTGCAATTAACAATATAGGCTATGCTTGTACCATATACTGCATATGCCTTTAAAAGACTTGGATCAATGTCATCCAGACCCGTTGACTTTGAGATATCTAAATTAACTAGAAACTTCGTAACTTGAGCTTCCGTTATAAAAGGAATGGTAAAGTAAACATCAGGCGGAACTTTATCATTAATAAAATGAACAACCTTTTCAAAACTGAATCTGGAATAGGTACCATAGCTTGTTGCTATAGCCCATTTCACCCCGACATTTGCCGAACGATCACGGATAATAACGAGCTATCTCCGAGTAGCCAAGGCACATTAAATATGCATTGTAACGGTGCCTAACGTGAATCAAAAACAAAACAAAACTGTTATTAAATGTCAGACTATAACTTGAACGCATGACATATATATGTTATTACTGTGTTTCGAACTGTAGAAAAAAAAGCATGCTTGTTGATACAATTCAAAAACAGGATTGTCAGAAAACAATGAACATTTCCATCGTAACAACGTTCCAACTTAACGCGTACATGCTCCAATGTAAACAATTCAACATGTGTTCTTGTAGCCTTGAACTCCGATCTAGTTTCCAAGGAATGAGATGGTTTCTGTATAGAATAGTACTAACGACTGCGGTGTTTTAGCGAACGAATACGCATACTTTTTAACTCGGTATATAAACATTGAAACTGTTTAATGTGTGCTTGTTGATACTTATTTGACTACCAGCATCTGATTAGTTATTGAAGTCATGTGACTTTGTGCCATGTGACTGAAATTCCGAACGTTGTATGGAGATTTTCGAAGTACCGGTGCAATCGGCTATACTAAATAGCTGTTAAATTCATTCGCTATGTCACAGGCTTCCGTGATTATTGAGTTTCCTTTAGTGAGTTGGTTTATATTACAATTACTGGTCCGTGATTAGTGATTATTGAGTTTCCTTTAGTGAGTTGGTTTATATTACAATTACTGGTCACGTTTGAAGATGCGCCGTGGTTTTAAGGGGTTTCCAAATTGATCGAATGTCTGATTTAACCTCTTCAATCTTTCGCTCATACGTGTTCTATTTTGACAGTTTTAACAGCTGACAAACTATATTACGCAAAAGTCTATAATTATCCACATCGTTAATGGCCTTGTAAGTATCTCTTACTTTAACTGCGTCTAAAATATCGGAATTATCCATTCGGGCTGTTGCAAATGTTTCACTCTCTGTATTCTAGTCGGCACGTGTTTATAAATAACTTGAGCAAAACAGTTCATCCATCATAAATCAAGCTCTTCATTAGGGTCGGGAAAATGTTCGACATTATCTCAAAGAACACAATTAAGATCAATATAAAAATAGTCTCAACATTTTTTTTAAATGATCTGTACTTTATTGTTAAGTGCGCATTTGTATTAACAAACGCGTTGAATTTTCGTGTGCGGAATATCGGGCAGTGATCACTGAGTGCTACACATGGCACAGACGTGTAAGCAATATGTTCTTAAAAGTTGGTATATATGTGATCTATTTGTATTTTGTTGAACTTGAAAACACAGAGTAGGCTTCTCAATGAGTTGAGTTAAATACAATGACAGAATAAAATTCAACCAATCATATTTAGCAGAACTTATGGGATGCCGAGTTATCCGTCGTCCGTCCGTCGTTAATTTCTGTCTCGTTAAGACGATAGGTCTTCATTTTTGATCCGATCCTTACCAAACTTTACCACATTGTTAATATCAATAAAAGCTCGGACAAGTTCTAAATCCAGCTAGATCAGACCAGTTACAGTAGAGTTATGACCCTTGATTTAGTTTAAAATGCTATATTTTGCCTGGTTAAGACGATAGGGCCTTCGTTTTCATCCGATCTTTAACAAACTTAAAAATATTATTAATATTAATGAACGTTTGGACAAGTTCGAAAACCAGCGAGATCGAACCAATAACACCGGAGTTATGGTCCTTAATTTAGTTAAAAATGCTATATTTTGCCCTGTTAAGACGACAGGGCCTTCATTTTTCATCCTATTACCAAACGTTACCAGATTGTTATTATCAATGAAAGCTCGGAAAAGTTCGAAAACCAGCTATATCAGACCAAGAACAGCAGAGTTATTTGCCCTTGAATTTTTGAAAAATGCCATTTTCAACCTTGTCAACAATCTATCGCCTTCATTTTGTATTCGATCTTTTCCAAACTTGGCCAGATTGTTAATATCAATGAAAGCTCTGGCAAGTTTGAAAACCAACCAGATCAAAACCAGTAACAGCGGAGTCATGGCCCTTTTTCAATATTTGGTAATGTATACTGGAAACCCCCAGGGGTCGTGGGTTCAAATCTCACTGGAGGCATTTTTGTTGTTGTTTCGTTTTAATAAGAAACCTTGGTTCATGGTTCATTTTTTTTAAATATTTTTTTTTTTACATTTTTTTTTATTTTTTATTTTTATTTTATTTTTTATTTTTTATTTATAAGAAACCTTGTTTCATGTGTTCAATTTTTTAAAATTATTACTGTTATTATTTAATTTGTTTTTATTTGTTTGTTTTTAAATTGTTTTTTAAATTATTTTTAAATGTTTTTTAAAAAAAATTCTCATAAGAAACCTTTTTTTCTTTAATTGGAAGCTTATGCCCTTGTTGGATCAGTTTTACATATTGTGGGAAGAACTTCTTCTCTGAAACTAACATAGATAAAGGTTTACTATTTTCATTTTTTTTAAATATTTTTTTTTTTACATTTTATTTATTTTTTTATTTTTTTATTTTTTTTAATATTTTTATTTATAAGAAACCTTGTTTCATGTGTTCAATTTTTTAAAATTATTACTGTTATTATTTAATTTGTTTTTATTTGTTTGTTTTTAAATTGTTTTTTAAATTATTTTTAAATGTTTTTTAAAAAAAATTCTCATAAGAAACCTTTTTTTCTTTAATTGGAAGCTTAGGTGCCCTTGTTGGATCAGTTTTACATATTGTGGGAAGAACTTCTTCTCTGAAACTAACATAGATAAAGGTTTACTATTTTTTTTTTATCAGCGCTGATGGAGCCTCTGAAGCTATTTTAAATGGTGACTCTGGGGTCAAATTTGGCCCCGCCTCAGGTGTCACAGTTTTACATAAAATTATATAGGGAAAAAACTTAAATAATCTTTTTCTCCGAAACTATAAGAGCCAAACGTTTACTATTTTGTATTTAGCATCAGCTTATTGTCCTCTAGCAAGTTTGTTCAAACTAGGTCCGTCCCAGGGATCACAGTTTTACAAAGACAGATATAGAGAAACACTTAACAAATATTCTTCTCTGAAACTACAAGAGCTAAAGGTTTACTATTTTGTATTTTATTATCAGCTTATGTTCCTCTAAACAGTTTGTTCAAATGGTGACCCTGGGGTGTAATTTGGCTCCGCCCCAGTGGTCACAGTTTTACATAGACTTAAATATAGGGATTTTTTTTAAATCTTCTTCTCTGAAACTACAGGAGTCAAAGGTTTAATATTTTGTATTTACACTCAGCTTATGGAATTTACCAAGTTTGTTTGAATGGTGACCCAGGAGTCAAATTCGGCCCCTTCCCATGGGTTTTGATGGAGTTATGACCCTTTAAAGGTTTTACTACACAAACTTTGTCCGGACTAGTTCTCCTGAACCCATGGCCGGATTTCAAAGAAACGTTGCAGGGATGATCAGTACCAAGCCTAGTTGTGCATATCATGACCATGTTCCGGTTGAAATATTTTTGGCAGAGTTATTGCAGAGGTTTTAACTTTGTCCGGACTAGTTCTGCTGAACCCCTGGACTAGTTCTGCTGAATCCCTGGCCGGACAAAGCTTGGCAAGGAAGATCTGAATTAAGCTTAGTTGTGCATATCTGTTGAATGATTTTTGGTAGAGTTATGTCCCTTTAAAGGTTTTCATACACAAGCTTTGTACCGTCTACTTCTCCTGATCCTCGATAAGGGCGGTTTTAGCCAGTAGAGCATCCACATGCCATCTTGGGCCTCTTGTTTTATATCCTTTTTTTTTAAAAGATCACGATTCATATCCCCTCTCACCACCCCAAGATAATAGTTTCGTTTTCCTCTAATATAATTGTTTCTATTTTATTTTCAAAATGTTTTTTCCATATAGCTTTAGAGTTAGGGTGTCTACAATAAATGGTTTACTTTTATTTTGTTGTAATTTGTAACCGCAGGCCCCGGGTTCAATCCTCCGTGGTACCACTGAGTTTCGTCGGTGTGTTCTTGGGCAAGACACTTTCCCTTAGCCTCGTCCGTCGGATGGGGACGTAAACCGGGCGGTCCCGTGTATCGGTCTATCCTCCGAGCACGTTAAAGAACCGCAGGAATCTATTCGATAATAAGAGTAGGGCACGGTTCCCGGATTCCTATGTATCCTTCCCCTCTCTATGGGGCGGCTCTAAATAACATAACTGTGTTGATGAGCCGTTAAACAACATTCAGTTATTTTTAGGTTGACGGCAATCTCACTTCCATATAATATCGCCTCTAGTCCCTTAGACCCCTGTGGTTTCCGGGTCAATAATAGGACCACGGCATACCACGTCAGAAGGTTGGCAGATTGGTAAACAAAACCCAAATTCATGTTCATTTGTGTCATGTTCATGTAGGGAATATGCATCTAATTCCACCCTGATAGGCCTGCCTTATACCATACCATTTTCAATGCACATTTACTGCTGCCGATATCGTATGTCCCATTTCAGAAACTAGAAATGTGTCCATAGGACAGGGATGCCCCCGGTATAAGTTACTAGAACTATGAATTCGCCAAAAAAATGATAAGGTACAAGTGGGAGAAGCAGTGGTGAATGGATAAAATAATAGATATACAATGTAATTATATGTGTTCAAAGTCAGTATATGCAATTCGTGTATGAAAAATATTTACATATATGAGATAACTCACTGTCATATTTCAAAGCACTGTCATCATCACATTTGAGAACACTGTCACTGGCATATCACATCAGATATATAAGATAACTCACTTCCCCATCACATTTCAGAGCACTGTCACTGGCATATCACATCAGATATATAAGATAACTCACTGTCCCATCACATTTCAGAGAACTTTTGCGGCACATAATATCAACCAATTTGTTGCAGAAAATTAAGTCGACCACAACTCCTGCATAAAATGACCAACGTTGACCGAAATCGAACTTGACCTGTATTTTATAATTACAAAGTGACACACCAAATATGAATTCAAAACATGGACCCTTTGAAAAGTTATTGAGCGGAAACCAATTTGTTGCAGAAAATTAAGTCGAAAAGGGGCCACAATTCCTGCATAAAATGACCAACGTTGACCGAAATCGCACTTGACCTCTATTTTATAATTACAAAGTGACACACCAAATATGAATTCAAAACATGGACCCTTTCAAAAGTTATTGAGCGGAAACCAATTTGTCGGACGGATCGATGGACGCACGGACGCAGGGACGGACAGGGGTAACACTTAATGCCCCTTTCGGCATTCTCGAATGCCGGGCATAAACACACTTCCTGTAGTATTTGGATGCATATTCCCTGTAAAGGTCTTTATAATTATCATTGCAAGGCAAATAACTAAGTTTATGTCAACATTTATGTCACTTTCTCAGGTACTGTATGAACTCCAGACTTCAAGAATGTTTTACAGTTGTATCTTGGATAGCACTACTGAACGTGACATAGCAATACCGGATGTGACCTTTACCCTTTAGGAAAGGTGTGCTATTACAAACCCAATGTATATGACAAACGATATACATATATAAAGTTACACCTTTAAATCACTTTTAAAAATTCACGTATATAAAATGCATTGTTGTAACTACTGATAACTCAACTTTTATCAATTGAACGATTTTTTATTGCAATCGATAATTGATACTGTATATATGTATTAATGTATCAATTATCATCCATGTTTTCTGTATCAAATACAATTAACCATACTTTACCATTTCTTCCTTAGTCAGATACTCTGCAACCTACTCTGGTAACTCCCCTACCCAACTGGTCGTGTTCAGTCCCGTACAAATTAATACCAATGTCGACACCGTTACCGTTTGGGAAATCATCAACCCTAACGACGACAGCTATACAATCCCAGCTACTTGCAGGTAATATTTTTGTTTATTTGTTATCAATTTGAATTCAAAATGTCTTCACAAGTATGTAGCATTACAGACCTTCACAAGTATGTAGCATTACAGACGTTCACAAGTATGTAGCATTACAGACGTTCACAAGTATGTAGCATTACAGACGTTCACAAGTATGTAGCATTACAGACCTTCACAAGTATGTAGCATTACAGACCTTCACAAGTATGTAGCATTACAGACCTTCACAAGTATGTAGCATTACAGACCTTCACAAGTATGTAGCATTACAGACCTTCACAAGTATGTAGCACTACAGACCTTCACAAGTATGTAGCATTACAGACGTTCACAAGTATGTAGCATTACAGACGTTCACAAGTATGTAGCATTACAGACGTTCACAAGTATGTAGCATTACAGACCTTCACAAGTATGTAGCATTACAGACGTTCACAAGTATGTAGCATTACAGACCTTCACAAGTATGTAGCATTACAGACCTTCACAAGTATGTAGCATTACAGACCTTCACAAGTATGTAGCATTACAGACCTTCACAAGTATGTAGCATTACAGACCTTCAGACATCGAAAGTCATCACATGTAGTGTCTGGCACTAACATAATATTACACTACACAATCGTTTATCCAATCGCTATCCAGATGTTCAGGTCATAAAATAATGTGTATGTGCCGATTAAAAGTATAGATTTATTCCCCGCCATGAACTGTTCTCTAACCATCAAGACAGCATTACATGGCAATATAAGTAAAACACAAAGATGCTCGTGTATATATATATACAAAAAAACAATGTACTCAATGACTCTGCAGATGCCAGAGCATCAAGGGAACAAACCATTGAGGGCTCGACAAGACAAGATTGCAGACAAAGAAATATAAAAAGGTCGGACAGGGAAAGTAGCATTCAAGGAGGACAGTCAACCACAAAACACAGAAACAAACACGCAAACAGACAAACAAGAAAGCAAAAGTAATAATAAATACAAACGACATCACAAACACAAAAGGGTTGACAATAGGGCTACCGCCTTGGAACGGTCAGTGGCAACCAAGGCCACTGGGGGTTTAAACCGGTTCTAGGGTGCACCAAACCTCACACTTACCCTACTGTCATCCCATTAAAACAGGACAGTGTAAATAAAGAAATCCCCGCCATGATCTAATCTCTAACCAACAAGGCAGCATAAATAGGAAATATAAGTTAAACACAAATATGCTCGTGTAAATATAATACAAAAAACAATAGCCTAGAAAGCCACAATGAACATCAAACTTCACCGTCCGTTTGGGTAGACGTCATCATAGGGTCCACAGCCTGTCCGGTCATCGCACAATTAAAGAGGAAAGCATAGTGGTGAACTGTAAATGGGACCACCATCAAGCATGCAGTGCGTTGCGAAATGATAGCGTCATAACCTCTTTTGATCAACCTTTTAAACAAGTTTAACAAAGATAGTATGAAAGTGATCATGACCAAGTATCTTACGAAGTTTGTAAATCACGTCACCATAGAATTCAGATTGTGATAGTCCTTGTCGCAGAAGATTTCTCGAATTACTTTTATATTTGGAAAGAATGAATGAATGAATGAATGAATGGTGTTTTACGGCACGTCGACACATACATAGGTCATATTGTGTTCAACAACTGATGAAAGATGAAAAAATTATGTAGTAATTCAAAATTAATGTAAATATATAAAGATAAAACTATTTACAAATAATGGATTATATGGTAGTAATATAAACTATGTATATGCGTAAATCAACAAATGCCCGTCAACGGGTGTATAAACAACTATATATATATATATATATATATATATATATATATATATAAGAACATAATAAAGTGATTTATAAAGTCTGATTTCTTTTAAGATGTCTAAAACAAGACTAAAATCTCTAGTATCAAATAACTCTTTCATAGTATTAACTTTGTAGTTTCTTTGCCGCATAGGATCAAAGTCTACACATTCCAACTAGATATGTTAGACCGTTAACGGTGCAAAACAGGGTATATATACATTCTGGTAATTGCTCACCTTGTAATAAGTATGAATGAGTATAACGTGTATGCCCTATCCTGCACCGGGCTAGAACAACTTCTCCTCGACGAATGGTTCTACTAGAAATACGCCATTCCCCGAGTAACGGTTTAATTGAATGGAGTTTATTGTTTACTGACAAATCCCATGGAAGCGGATTGCCAAGAGTTACGAATATATGTGTTATAGACGCTGAGCTAGTAGGAGAAACCCTTTCCCCACAGGGGGAATTTTGTAGGGTATGATTTTCTGAAATAAGTTTCACAATGAGACATGTGTGCCATCTGAGCGTTGGGGCTTTAGTGAGTTTTTGGGGAAAACGTTGCGTTTTTAAACGAAAATCGCCGAAATCTTTTTTAGCAAAAGAATGGTATATACTAGAACCAATTTGAATTGATGGAATCTCTCTCAGAGCGCATCTCTACGTGTCCCACCATATAATTTACGGATCCGATACTTAAATATTGAGATTTTGGGTAATTTTTTTAAAAAAAAATGAATAAAATCGCTGATTTCTGTAATACATTGGGATTTTTAACTAGAAATTAGAAAAATATCTAAGACAATGGGAAAAAAAATTGTACCCTTTTGTACCGCATGATGTTTGGAAATGTCTTAATTTTGGGTCGAAAAATGTGTATTTTTGTCAAAAATCGCCAGAATCTGAAATTATATTTTGAAATTAGTTTGAACATAATCTTATCAAATTGAAGCAATACAATGTTGCTCACAGCATACATATTCAAGTTTTTCCTGACACAATATATAACATATGTGCTCAAATATTGACATTTTAGGGGGAAATGTTGAAAAAAAAAGACTAAAATTAATTATTCATTGTGGGTATTGTGGTAAAATCTAGAAAAAATATATAATACCGGTACAATAGAAAAATAGACTGTAAGCTAGTAGGAGAAACCCTCTCCCCATGGGGAATTTTGTACACCCTATTTTTCTGTAAGTCTATTATGTGTAGAGCATTTTGGAACATGTACGTGTACCAACTGGCGACTTGGGCTTTACCACGTTACCGGCATTTCGAACATGGTACTACATAGAGCTATATACAGTATACGTTATACATAGAGAAATAGGATTGATCGACCCTCTACGTACGGCCACTGGGCCGACCCACATATTTTGCGACACAACGGGACCGGTGGCCAACCGTCGGCAAAGGTCCCGTGACACTCGGTCTCTAGTCCATATTAGGGGGAAGGCTACCCGAGTTCGAGTCTCGAACATGGCACATAAAGCTATATACAGTTGTATAGAAGGATATAGCGTTGAATGACCTTCGGCCGATGGCCTCTTGGCCGACTTACAGATTGGGTGACACAACGGGACTAGTGGGCAGCCGTCGGCAAAGAGCCCGGCAACGCGTGTCATTTGATCGCTAGGCTGTATCAGGGCGGAGGCTACCCGAGTTCGGGCCTCGAACCTCGCAACTCACCTAGAGCTATATACAGTATAGTTATACATGTATAGAGGGAAATAGCGTTGAGCGACCCTCGGCCGATGGCCGCTGGACCGATCCATATATTTTGTGACACAACGGGACCGGTGGCCAGCCGTCGGAAAATGCCCCCGCTATGCGTGTTACTCGGTCCCTGAGTCTTATCAGAGAGAAGGCTACCCTAGTCTGAGTCTCGGACATGGCACATAGAGCTATATACAGTTATATAGAGGGAAATAGCGTTGAACGACCTTCGGCCGATAACCGCTCGGCCGACCTACATATTTTGTGACACAACGGGACCGGTGGCTAGCCGTCGGAACGGTCTTCGCTACGCGTGGCACTCAGTCCCTATGTCGTATCTGGGGGAAGGCTACGTGAGTTCGGGTCTCGAACATGCCACCTAGAGCTATATAGTAAATAGCTTTGAGCGACCCGCAGACGGCCGCTGGGCCAACCCGCAGGTTTTGTGACACAACGGGAACGGTGGTCAGCCGTCGGCAACGGTCCTCGCTACGCGTGGCACTCAGTCCCTAGGTCGTATCAGGGGGAAGGCTTCCCGAGTTCGAGTCTCGAACATGGCATCTAGAGCTATATTCAGTATAGTTATATAGAGAGAAATAGCCTTGAGCGACCCACAGCCGACCGTCGGACGGCCGCTGGGCCGACCCACAGGTTTTGTGACTCAACGGGAACGGTGGCCAGCCTCGGCAAAGGTCCCCGCTACGGGTGGCACTCGGTCGCTAGACCGTATCAGGGGGAGGGCTACCTGAGTTCGGGCCTCGAACATGGCACCTAGAGCTATATACAGTATAGTTATATAGAGAGTAATAGCCTTGAGCGACCCACAGCCGACCGTCGGACGGCCGCTGGGCCGACCCACAGGTTTTGTGACTCAACGGTAACGATGGCCAGCCTCGGCAAAGGTCCCCGCTACGGTTGGCACTCGGTCACTAAAAAATAATTCAAGTTTCCGGCGATTTTTGACAAAAATACACATTTTTCGTTTCAAAATTAAGGCATTTCCAAACATCATGCTGTTTTGGAACATTTTTTTCTATCTTATCAGTGGACCTTATCCTGTCCAAAAAGGTTACTATATTTTTTTTCTATTGTATTATATATATTTCTAATTTTTAGTTAAATATCCCCTATGTATTACAGAAATCAGCGATTGTATTAAATTGTTTAACATTTTTACCCAAAATCTCAATATTTAGGTATCGGATCCATAAATTATATGGTGAGACATGTAGAGATGCGTTCTGAATTGAATTGAATGTTGTTTAACGGCTCATCAACACAGTATATGTTATTTAGAGCCGCCCCGGAGAGCGGGGAAGGATACATAGGAATCCGGGAACCTGCCCTACTCTTATTATCGAATAGATTCCTATGGTTCTTTTACGTGCTCGGAGGATAGACCGATACACGGGACTGCCCGGTTTACGTCCCCATCCGACGGACGAGGCTAATGGGGATGTAAACCGGGCGGTCGCGTGTATCGGTCTATCCTCCGAGCACGTAAAAGAACCATAGGAATCTATTCGATAATAAGAGTAGGGCAGGTTCCCGGATTCCTATGTATCATTCCCCTCTCTCCGGGGCGGCTCTAAATAACATATACTGTGTTGATGAGCCGTTAAACAACATTCAATTCAATTCAATTCGGAACGCTTCTCTACATGTCCCACCAGATGCGTTCCGAGAAAGATTCCATTAATTCAAATTGGTTCTAATGTAGTCCATTCTTTTTCTAAAAAATAATTCCAGATTTTGACGATTTTCGTCTAAAAACGCAACGTGGGGGTGGGGGAGGGGGAGTGGGGAGGGCGTTCTACAGCCAGCTCAAGAACTATTAATACAACTTTTAAAATCAGTATACGGTTTTTGGCATGAAATATATGTAATGCTGCCTTAGCAGCACTATCAGCTCTATCATTACTACGTATTCCTACATGGCTTGGAAGCCAGCAGAAAATAATAACATTATCAACTATAAATATTTGGAAAGAAGATCAGGGTTTATTGTAGCCACTAGCCATAGTGGAGTAGCGTTTCAGTTATACAAAGATTACGAATATTAAAGTCCCCAACTCGAGTACAAGCTCTAGAAAAACGAATCAGTTGGGACACATAGACCCCATAAGAAGTTGCTAGGGGAACATCCCCATCTAAATGGGGATAATTAACAATATCAAAATTAAAATCATCTCTCTTGTCATATATTTTGCTAATTATTTCACCCTTTTCAATAGGGATGTTAATCGAGAAAAAAAACGTTAGTATCAGAAATATTAGCTTTGTTAAGTTGAAGTTCTTTAGGCTATCTATTATTAACCATAGCAGAAAAGAAAGGGTTGTCAATGTTCAATATGTCATCCAGATACCGAGAGGTGTCATTAAAGGCGTCAATAACATCTGCCTGGGTATCTGATGAAAGACTGAACATGAAATCTCTTTCATAGCAATACAAGAACAATTCTGCGACAAGAGGTGCACAGTTCGTACTCATAGGGATACCAACAATTTGTCTGTAAACGGTAGTTACATACCTGACGAAAACATTATCTAATAGGAAGATGAGTGCTTCACAAACTTCTTGGCAAGTCCACATAGCGTAATTGTCTAAACACTGCCATTAGTAAAAAACGCTTTAAGATTATTACAGGCCAAAAATGTAGTATTATCACTAGTACAATTTCTTTTTTGAATAAGAACAATAAGCTTGTCTTTGATAAGGTGATGTGGTAAGGTTGTATATAGAGTAGAGAAGTCATCTGTGCTTATAGATGAAACTTGACGTTTAATTCAAATTTTATCAAGAACGTCTCTTGAATTTTTAATAGACCAAAATAAATTAATCCCAGAGTTTTCATAAGTTTTAGCACAATATTTTAACGTGATCTTTAACGGCAACAGTTGGTTTGATTGCAGGACTGGGGTAATGCAGGGGTATTGTCTCACCGACGCCCTTCTCGATATTCGCAAATGGCTTGGTAAATGAAGTGAATGACTTTGACCTCGGCATTGAGGCTGGTTCCAGGAAACTCTCATTATTGCTCTATGCCGATGATATAGTTCTGTTAGCTAAAAGATATATAGGGTCCTATAGAAACCACAGCGTCCGAGCGCAATGGCATCGTAGGTCCGCACTGTACTGCAAACAAGGACTTGAAACTACAATGAAAGAGACAAAAAACAACAGAAAGGGTGGTGAAGACAGGGTTACCGACTTGGAACGGTCAGTAGGCAATAAGGCCTACTGGTTAGCTTGAATCGATTTTATATGCGCACAATCCTCGCTATTATCCTGTCTTCATCGCCCAAATAGACAAGACAGTGTAAACAAAACTACATCCCATCAAAAGGAATTCTCTAACAATAAAGTCCACATCCAGAGAAACTAACTTAAAGATACACATACAAAATAATAAACATCTCAGGATGTATCCAGAATCGTACTGAATGAGATGCTTAACGCGCTTCATAGTTGGTGTAAGAGATGGCGTTTACTTATTAATACTGATAAGTCGAAGGGTGTCCATTTTCGGAAAGGTCGAACTGCCCAAACAATCCAGGTTTTTTCTGTTGGAAATAATATAATTGAAATAGTTGATACGTATAAATACCTGGGAGTGACATTTCACTATAGATGCGACTTTTCATTCAACGCTGATGTTCTTGCGAAAGCTACTGGAAGAGCCATTGAGAAAAATGTTTCGAAGATTAATAAGCTGAAGGAATTCGGTCTCAAATTATATGAAATTATATTTGAATATTAGACTACGGAACTGGTGTCTGGGGCTACCGAAAGTATCAAGCTATCGATACCGTGCAAAACCGCGCTTTACTTTATATGTGTACATAGATTTGCCCAAATTTTAGCATTATAGGGTGATATTAGATGGCTACCGAGTAATTATCAAAGGTGGTTGAGCATGATCCGCTACTGGAACAGGCTTCTATTGTTCCATGATAATCGTCTTTCCAAACAAGTGTTCATCAGAGACTATGAGAATAGCAGTGCAAGTAATTGGTGTAGCGAACTGCGGGAGGTATTAGCAAAACTTAATCTATCAGCATATTATACCAGCAATTCAATTATCAATTTAGAAACAGCTAAGGCAAATGCATTACAATACTATGCAACCATTTGGCAGCTGAATTTAAATAGTGTGTCTAAACTTAGAACATATGTTACCTTTAAAAGGGATTTTGTACAGGAACAATATTTGCTGTTGAACCTAAGTAAGGCTGAACGGTCATTACTTTCTCAATTCAGATGCGGTATATAACCATTAAGGATAGAGACCGAAAGATATATTGGCGAAAGACCCGAAGAAAAACGTTGTCGTTTTTGTGATGATATGACAACTGAAAATGAATGTCACTTTTTTATCAATTGCTCATTACAGTGACTTAAGCCTAAATGTGTTTAGTGAACAATATAGAGACAATGACTTTGTGCTAATGAGTGATACAAATAAATTAAAATATCTTCTGAACCTATTTCCACGAAAAGCTGCTAAGTTTCTTGCAAAAGCTTATCTAAGAAGGAAAACTGCTATCTATAATTAGCAACAAGTAGCACTGTAATTATAATGGCTCAACATTTATAACTGTATAACATTTTCATCATTGTTGTATGACTTAGACTTTAGACTTTAATAGTTTATTATAGTGTCACATATAAAAGTTACAAACATATTCAAATATTACACAAACAAACTTTTATACCCGGCCGTAATAACGACCTATGATACACTTAAAACACATATATTTCAAATCAATAATCTCATTATATCTACACTATAAATGTATATACATTATAAAAATTCCACCATCAAATGTGCAGCTGGACGGTTTTGTTCAGTCAGAGTTAATATATAATACAACAACTGATTATATGTACTATCTCTAGATAAATAAGTATTTACATTTAATATATATACTAGTATAATACTTACATTTAATATGTATTATAGTATGTAAAACAATTACTTAAAATGTGTAAAAGACTTATACGGTACTAACTTAAAATATCTGGTAAAAAAATAATTAAATCTGGATAGCCTTATTAACCGTGACTGCACAAACACATATGTATTTAAATGTTAAAATTGTATATACTTATCTCTCTCTATATGCATATTCATCTACGCATATATTGTATGGCCATGTGATAATATAATCATGTTTTGTTGATTTCACAGGTGACTTATAGGCCCATAGGGCCGGGTGTATTAACCATGTGATTATAAATAGTATGTAACTACATATTTGTTTACACATGTCACTATTATAAATAAATCACTTACTTATACATTACTTTAGCAGTCCTGTATCGGCTTGGGATGCATTTCTTAAAATGACTGGCATTCAGCTTGATTTGATTTCTGATATTGATGAATATTTGTTTATAGAAAAACGATTAAGATGTATAAGTTATAATACAAACAGATATTGTAAGGCTAACAATAAATATATGAAAAACTATGACATCAAGAAAGTTAGTAAATTTATAATGTTCCTCGATGCCAATAATTTATACGGATGAGCAGTGTGTCAGCCCTGCCCACGGGTAATTTTAAATGGGTCAATAAGGTTCAAAAAGAAAAGTCAAATTACAATGTAGAATGTGATCTCGAGAATTGTACGACTTACATAATGATTACCCACTTGCCCCAGAACGTTTAAATATAAAAGACGAACGGCTATCAGATTATTGTAGCATGGTCAGTGACATTTCCTTTGATGAATGCAGAGCATTAAATCGTTTAATTTCAGGTAACTAAAGGGGCGTGGCTATGCCGTTCTACAACTACCGGATATTGGAATTTAGAGTACGGTCACTATGACGTCACAGTGTTACTAAATACACCATGCTACAAAAACGATAGAGTCTGTCTCAGCTCGTTGGTTATTTAAACACCTCGATGGGCTACGACAATCTCGGTGCTACGCCCATCTCGGTGTTTAAATAAGCCAACTCGCTGAGACCAGACTCTATCTATTACTTGTAAAAGTTTAAAGAAAGAGTTTAATCTAGGGCTTAGTAAAGTAAACAAACTTGTTACAACATTAAACGATAAAAATAAATATGTTACGTACGACAGAAATTTAGAACTGCATAAAAAGTTAGTATTGAAGGCAAACAAACAACATAGAATACTGCAGTTTGACGAATCATCATGGTTAAAAGTATATATAGACTTTAACACTGCCAAAAGAACAGTAATTAAAGAATGTTTTTGAAAAAGATTTCTTTAAAGTTATGAAGAATCCCGTCTTTGGTAAAACCATGGAAAACTTAAGAAAAACAATTAATGTTAAATTGATAACATCTTGATAATAGTGATTATAATTTAAAAAAGGCTTTACTTTGACGATAATAAAACGGTTATTGGTATAATGAAAGATGAAGCTTGCGTTATGCTATTTTTTCAGTTTGTTGGTTTACGAATTAAACTGTACTCATACCTTTTAGTTAATGAGGCCAATAGTACATTACATTAATTCAACACTAGTGACCTGAACGTAATATCAGAAGGCATACTTATATGTATATGGCAGAAATTTCCGAAAAGTTTGCTACAATTTTACTCAGAGTTGTTTTGTTTTTTACGTGAAGTAATTGGTCCATAGAATGGTCAATTTATCCATTTACAGCAGACGAGACATCATTTCTAAATAGAATAAGCCATATTATCATCAACATTTCGAAGTACACCATGGTCAAAAAAAAGAAGATTTCATTTATACGCTAAGTGCCTTCAATACACGCATTATACTAGTCTCTATCATCCAGACACTCTCAAGCTGACTGCGAGCGCTAGCGAGCGTCTGGACTCACTGTTCTTTAAACATGTTGACCGATAAACGGCGCCAAACGTCAAAACTGACTGCGACGTGACTGCAACATCAAAGTGCACGTTGTAGCCTATTACGCGCAACATTATTTCCAATGGGATGTGTGTACGTCCTTATTGAATATACAATAAACTTCGTGTTATTGTAGTTTCTCTAAAAACATAATATAATCTTACAAAATGATGTTTAAAGGGACACACGGCAATCTTGATTTTTTAAAAGCTCACGGCGTCCCTTTTTATAATAGTGCATCAATAATATGTTTAAAAATTTGATGAAATATTGAAGAAAATTGAAATCTCAATTTTTTATTTGATCATATGCAAGCAGTTTTAAAGTTAAAATGACGCAGGATAACTAAATTGAGGAGCAAATTTTAATGTTTGAATAAAACTCAAGATTGCCATGTGTCCCTTTAACATTTAATTTTTAGCATTAATCGTGATCCGCTGACTTTGTTTGGGGTAATTTTATTGCACAACATTGCGCGTAACGTCACGTAATTTTTGACGCCGGCGTGACGTAGGGGGTGATTCCCATAGATTTCCATAACAAACTGAAGTTGACCAATCAGAGGCCGGTGATTTTTTTTTGTCCACACCTCGTTTTGATGTCAACATTTTTAAAGAAGCTTTACTCCAGATAGTCTCTATCATCCAGACACACTCAAGCTGACAGCGTCTGGACTCACTGTTCTCAATGTGACCGATAGACGGCGCCAACCGTCAAAACTGACTGCGACGTGACGACATTTTGATTGCAACATCAAAGTGCACGTTGAATTACGCGCAACATTAGTTCCAATGGGATGTGTGTACGTTCTTATTAAATATACAATAAACTTCGTTTTATTGTAGTTTCTCTAGAACATAATACAATCTTACAAAATGATGTTTAAAATTTAATTTTTAGCATTAATTGTGATCCGCTGACTATGTTTGGAGTAATTTTATTGCACAACATTGCGCGTAACGTCGCGTATTTTTTGACGCCGTCGTGACGTAGGGGGTGATTCCCACGGATTTCCATAAAAAACTGAAGTTGACCAATCAGAGGCCGGTGATTTTTTTTTGTCCACACCTCGTTTTGATGTCAACATTTTTAAAGAAGCTTTACTCCAGACCATCGTTTGGACTTCTTTGAGAGAAGTCTCGCGAGAGGTCTGGATGATCGAGACTATACTCCAGACCATCGTATGGACTTCTTTGAGAGAAGTCTCGCGAGAGGTCTGGATGATCGAGACTAGCATTATACACCATAACAGCATGCACATAAACATAATTGCGGGAGATAAATCAGTAGACAACTATCACCAAGAGTTACCTTTCATGAAGTTGTTAGACTTTTTACCGATCTGAGGCAGATTCTTCCACACGCGAATTCATGGCTGCATATCAAAGGCGTGAATTCATAGGTGCATAATAAATGCGTGAATTCATGGCTGCATACTAAATGCGTGAATTCATGGCTGGATATTAAGTGTGAATTCGTGGCTGGATATTAAAGATGTGAATTCGTGACTGCATATTAAAAGGCGTGAATGCATGGTTGCATACTAAAGGCGTGAATATTAAAGGCATGATTTCATAGCTGCATTATAAAGGCTTGTATTTATGACTGCATACTAAATACGTGAGTTCATGGCTGCATATTAAACGCGTGAATTCATGACTGCACATTAAAGGCATGAATTCATGGCTGCCTACTGAAAGCGTGAATTCATGGCTGAATATTAAAGGCGTGAATCATTACTGCATATTAAAGGTGTGAATGCATGGCTGCATATTAAAGGCGTTAATTCATTCATGGCTTCATATTAAAGGCGTGAATTCGTGGCTGTATACTAAAGGCATGAATACATTACTGCATACTAAAGGCGTGATTTCACGGCTGCATATAAAGGTGTGAATGCATGACTGCACATTTTCTACAGCTCTGGAAAAATTACAGACTCACAGGCTTAATAATACATATGTTTGTTATAAGATATATGGTAAAAGTCTTCTTTTTTAAATTTATTTCGGCTCTTAATTTGACAAATCATGCATAGACACTTAAAACACTTTTTCGTAGTTGAATTTATATACTCGAAAAACAAGTATTGTGGACGAATTTAAAACACAACTGATCCTTCATGAAATTTAAATAATCTGCACATGCAGACAAGGTCAGTAAAGTCAGTAAAACGTGTCAAATGTCAGCGTTTTCAACTTCAAAACAAACTATATAACATATACTATCTAAAACGATAACTGTGTTATATTGACTGAAATACTTGTTGCTTTACTTGAAAGTAATAAAACACGTATTTAAATAAATAACACTGGCAGCGTTTTCTTACCTATTCGAATGAATAATATCACCTATTTGAATTGGTGATATTACCCATTAGCTCCGTGAGTGTTGAATAAGTTATATCACTGATTCGAATAAGTGATATAACTTATTTAATAGGTGATAATCACCTATTCGTTTTGAATGAGTGATATCTCCTATTCGAAGCAGTGACATCAACTATTCGATTTTACAGCAAGAGAACTATAGTGAATCATTCATTTGTAAAGAATTTATTTCTTAATTGGCAATTCAGTGATATCATCTATTAGAATGAATGATATTACCCATTTGAATGAGTGATATCACCTTTTGAATGAGTGATATCACTCATTAGTTTTGAATAAATTATATCACCGATTCGAATGAGTGATATCACTGATTCAAATAGGTAGCAATTATAACCTATTCAATAGGTGATATCACCATTAAAATGAATATTGAATGAGTGATATCACTCATTTGAATAGGTGATATCACATAATTGTATTAAAAAGCAGTACGGCGCCCCATACACGTCAGCTATGAAAGTAGGCGAAAGGACTATATGCAGTCTATTTCTGAAATTTAATTCCAGTTTAACTCTAATTTAAAGCTGAAGTCCTAATATATTCATAATTTTTCAGATTTGGTGGCAAGTATCCTGTGAGAAAATGAAAAGTACATTTTCTTTATTTCAGCCAAACCGGTCTATCAGGAAGTGTAATTGACGTGCCTTTTCAAATCCGAGGCACCGGTCCTACCACTTCAACATTTGAAAATCTTTCGGGTACCGACATTGGCTGTTATTCTGAGGTAATTCATATTTACGTTTTCATGTACCATGCCTACTGTAAAATCGAGTAACGACACTGGCTGTTATTTTGAGGTAATTATTATTTACTCTTTCATATTCCATGACTACTGTATAACCGGGTACCGACATTAGTTGTTATTTTGAGGTAATTAGTATTTACTCTTTATACATCATGCCAACTGTATAACTGGGTACCAACAATTGCTGTTAATTTGAGGTAATTAGTATTTACTCTTTCATATGCCATGCCTACAGTATAACCGGGTACCAACATTAGCTGTTATTTTGAGGTAATTAGTATTTACTCTTTCTTATTACATACCTTACTATAAATAGTTACATATTTTAGTAGAAAAAACAATGATTATCAGTCCTATTTCAAAATCCATAATCGGCACACTGTGCCATTATGCCATTACAATGACTCCGGTACCGACATGTCTAACCCTGGGATATAGCAAACCGCGAAAAGTTCCTTCCTTGAACCATTCATATATCAACTGTATGCTACCTAAAGCTTGGCTTTTTCTTTAAAGTAAAACAGATGCAATTTGCTAGGAGTCAATATTTTACATGGGTATTTGTACGTGTGACGGGGTTGTAATATTACTGGCTTTTCCGAAAGAGTCATTCCACGACAGAACAAATTTTGACCGGTGTGTCATTCAATTACATCGAATTTGGACCGGGGTCATTTTACTACATCGCAAAATGACTGGGGGGATCATTATTTTATAGGTTCGAATTATTTCTTTATACCGGCACATAGGATCTTCCTAAACACAAGTACTGATAAATGCCAGTTTATTAAACATTTATACTGCCCCATACGAGCTTCTTCAACGCTAGAAGCTAGTACACTCACTAACACATACGACCGTCTAAACACTAATACAGATACATGCCAGCTTCTTAAACACAAAAACTGTCTCATACGAGTTTCTTCAACGCTAGTTCTGATACATACGGGCTTGTTAAACACTTATACTGTCCCATACGAGCTTCTTCAACGCTAGTTCTGATACATACGGGCTTGTTAAACACTTATACTGTCCCATACGAGCTTCTTCAACGCTAGTTCTGATACATACGGGCTTGTTAAACACTTATACTGTCCCATACGAGCTTCTTCAACGCTAGTTCTGATACATACGGGCTTATTAAACACGTATACTGTCCCATACGAGTTTCTTCAACGCTAGTTCTGATACATACGGGCTTGTTAAACACTTATACTGTCCCATACGAGCTTCTTCAACGCTAGTTCTGATACATACGGGCTTATTAAACACTTATACTGTCCCATACGAGCTTCTTCAACGCTAGTTCGGATACATACGGGCTTATTAAACACTTATACTGTCCCATACGAGTTTCTTCAACGCTAGTTCTGATACATACGGGCTTGTTAAACACTTATACTGTCTCATACGAGCTTCTTCAACGCTAGTTCGGATACATAAGGGCTTGTTAAACACTTATACTGTCCCATACGAGTTTCTTCAACGCTAGTTCGGATACATAAGGGCTTGTTAAACACTTATACTGTCCCATACGAGCTTCTTCAACGCTAGTTCGGATACATAAGGGCTTGTTAAACACTTATACTGTCCCATACGAGCTTCTTCAACGCTAGTTCGGATACATAAGGGCTTGTTAAACACTTATACTGTCCCATACGAGTTTCTTCAACGCTAGTTCTGATACATACGGGCTTGTTAAACACTTATACTGTCCCATACGAGTTTCTTCAACGCTAGTTCTGATACATACGGGCTTGTTAAACACTTATACTGTCCCATACGAGCTTCTTCAACGCTAGTTCTGATACATACGGGCTTGTTAAACACTTATACTGTCCCATACGAGTTTCTTCAACGCTAGTTCTGATACATACGGGCTTGTTAAACACTTATACTGTCCCATACGAGCTTCTTCAACGCTAGTTCTGATACATACGGGCTTGTTAAACACTTATACTGTCCCATACGAGTTTCTTCAACGCTAGTTCTGATACATACGGGCTTGTTAAACACTTATACTGTCCCATACGAGTTTCTTCAACGCTAGTTCTGATACATACGGGCTTGTTAAACACTTATACTGTCCCATACGAGCTTCTTCAACGCTAGTTCTGATACATACGGGCTTGTTAAACACTTATACTGTCCCATACGAGTTTCTTCAACGCTAGTTCTGATACATACGGGCTTGTTAAACACTTATACTGTCCCATACGAGCTTCTTCAACGCTAGTTCTGATACATACGGGCTTGTTAAACACTTATACTGTCCCATACGAGTTTCTTCAACGCTAGTTCTGATACATACGGGCTTGTTAAACACTTATACTGTCCCATACGAGTTTCTTCAACGCTAGTTCTGATACATACGGGCTTGTTAAACACTTATACTGTCCCATACGAGTTTCTTCAACGCTAGTTCTGATACATACGGGCTTGTTAAACACTTATACTGTCCCATACGAGTTTCTTCAACGCTAGTTCTGATACATACGGGCTTGTTAAACACTTATACTGTCCCATACGAGCTTCTTCAACGCTAGTTCTGATACATACGGGCTTGTTAAACACTTATACTGTCCCATACGAGTTTCTTCAACGCTAGTTCTGATACATACGGGCTTGTTAAACACTTATACTGTCCCATACGAGTTTCTTCAACGCTAGTTCTGATACATACGGGCTTGTTAAACACTTATACTGTCCCATACGAGCTTCTTCAACGCTAGTTCTGATACATACGGGCTTATTAAACACTTATACTGTCCCATACGAGTTTCTTCAACGCTAGTTCTGATACATACGGGCTTGTTAAACACTTATACTGTCCCATACGAGCTTCTTCAACGCTAGTTCTGATACATACGGGCTTGTTAAACACTTATACTGTCCCATACGAGCTTCTTCAACGCTAGTTCTGATACATACGGGCTTGTTAAACACTTATACTGTCCCATACGAGCTTCTTCAACGCTAGTTCTGATACATACGGGCTTATTAAACACTTTTACTGTCCCATACGAGCTTCTTCAACGCTAGTTCTGATACATACGGGCTTATTAAACACTTTTACTGTCCCATACGAGTTTCTTCAACGCTAGTTCTGATACATACGGGCTTGTTAAACACTTATACTGTCCCATACGAGCTTCTTCAACGCTAGTTCTGATACATACGGGCTTGTTAAACACTTATACTGTCCCATACGAGTTTCTTCAACGCTATTTCTGATACATACGGGCTTGTTAAACACTTATACTGTCCCATACGAGTTTCTTCAACGCTAGTTCTGATACATACGGGCTTGTTAAACACTTATACTGTCCCATACGAGCTTCTTCAACGCTAGTTCTGATACATACGGGCTTGTTAAACACTTATACTGTCCCATACGAGCTTCTTCAACGCTAGTTCTGATACATACGGGCTTGTTAAACACTTATACTGTCCCATACGAGCTTCTTCAACGCTAGAAGCTAGTACACTAACACACACGAGCGTCTAAACACTAGTACTGACCTATGTTTGCTAGCTTCTTAAACACTAAAAATGGCCCATATGAGCTTCTTCATCGAGCTTTTTAAACATTAGTAGTGGCTGATACGAGCTTCCTTAAACCTAGTACTGATCCATACCAGCTTCTTGAACACTGTAACTGGCCCATACTAGTACTGACCCATGCGAGCTTCTTCAAAACACAAGTACTGGCCCGAACAAACCTAGTAGTATATGCAAGGTTCGTTCTGGCTCATAGTCTCTAATAACTAACCTCTAAAAACTAGAACTGGCCCATTTTGATCCACTTTAGCGCTGTATTGCTGGCCCAAACGAGCATCTAAACACAAGTATTGGTACATACGAGCTTCTTAACTATAGATCCTCTTCAACGCTAGCCCTGGGAAAAACGAGCCTCTAAACACTAACTATTGGCCAATACCAGCTTTTTGAACAATAGTACTGGCTCATACGAGCTTGTTAAACACTAGAACTGGCCCATACGAGCGTGTTAAACACTTGTATTTTTACATACGAGCCTCTAAACACTAGTAAGTACTGATGCATACGAGACTCTTCGTCACTCTATCACTGGACCTTACGAGCCTCTTACACTCGTACTGGTAAATACCAGCTTCTTCAACACTAGAACCGGCCCATACGAGCTTCTTTAACACTATTAGTGTCAAAACCAGCTTCTTCAACACTAATATACTGTCCAAAACGAGCATCTTAACACCAGCATGGACACACAAGTGTTTCTAAACACTAATATTGATCCATTCGAGTTTCTTAAGCACGAGTACTGGCCCATACAAGACTCTAAACTGCAGTTCATACGAGCCTCAAAACACTAGAACCGTCTCATACGACCTTCTTAAACACTAATACTAGTCCATAATATATATTGCAACACTAGTACAGACCCAAGCGAGCCCCTAAAAACTAGTACTGGCCTATATGCGCCTCTTAACACTAGAACTGGATGATACGCAGTATCACTGACCCATATATGCTTTTCAACACTAGCACAAGTTAGCCATACGAGCATCTAAACACCAAAACTGGCACAGACGAGCTCCAAACACTAGTACTGGATCATACGAGCTCATTTAACACTAGTGATGCATCATACGAACTTATTCAACACTCCGACTGGCACATAAGAACTTTTTTAACACTAGTACTGGCCTAAACGATCGTCTAAAACTAGTAATGGCCAATACGAGCCTCTTAATACTAGAACTCGCCCATATGATATTTTTCAACACTAATACTGGTCCCTATAATCATCTAAACACCAGTAAAGTGGCACATACGAGCATCTACACTCTAGTACTGGCCCATACGAGCCTCTAAACAAAGGACTTGTCCATACGAGTTTCGTAAACACTATCACTATACAATACGAGTTTGTAAAGCATTAGTAGTGATCCTTACGAGTCTTTAAACACTAGTACTGGCCCACACGAGCCTCTTCACACTAGTATGTACTGGTGAATAGGAGCCTCTTAAGCACTAGTATTGGCCAATAAGAACCACTTCAACACTAAAAAAGGGCCTTTATGAGCCTCCTAAACACTAGTACCAACAATGGCTTCTTCAACACTACAACTGGCCCAAACGAGCCTGTAAACACCAGTACTGCTTAATACCAGTTTCTTCAACACTAGAACTGGCCCATAAGAGCTTTTTTAACACTACAACTGGCCCATAAGAGCTTTTTAAACATTTGTACTAGTCCATACGATCCTCTTTAACACTTGTTCATTAGAGTTTCTAAACACTAATAATGGCCAACATCTGCTTCTTAAACACTTGCCCATACCAGCCTCTAAATACTAGTACTGGCACATACGAACCTCTAAACACAAGCACTTGCCCATAAAAGCCTCAAAACACGTGTACTGACACATACGATCCCTTTCAACACTTGCAATGTCACATACGAGCCGCTAAACACTAATACTGGCCAATATCAGCATCTGTAACACTAGCACTGACCCATAAGAGCTTCGTCAACACTTGCACTAGCCCATACACATCTAAACACACATACTGTCACATACGAGACTACAAATATAGTACTGGCCCATTCAAGACTTTAAACTCTAGCTCTGGCAATAGTAGCCTCTAAACAATAGTACTTGCCCATACGAGCCTTTAAACACCAGTACTGGCCAATACGAGCCTATTAAGAATCGGACTGGCCCATACGAGCCTTTAAACACTAGCTCTGGCAATAGTAGCCTCTAAACAATAGTACTTGCCCATACGAGCCTTTAAACACCAGTACTGGCCAATACGAGCCTATTAAGAATCGGACTGGCCCATACAAGCCTTTAAACACTAGCTCTGGCAATAGTAGCCTCTAAACAATAGTACTTGCCCATACGAGCCTTTAAACACCAGTACTGGCCAATACGAGCCTATTAAGAATCGGATTGGCCCATACGAGCCTTTAAACACTAGTTCTGGTCCATACTAGCCAGGACTCACCTATACGAGCATATTAAAACTAGTACTGGCCAATACGAGCCTCTTAATTAAGAATAGTACTGACCCATACGAGCCTCCAAACACTAATACTGGCCAATAACAGCTCATTCAACATTAGAACTGACCCATAAGGCCTTCTAAACACTAGTACTGGCCTTAGAGCTAAACTCTAGCACTGGTCCATACGATCCTCGTAACACTAGTAAGTACTGGCGCATACGAGCCTCTTTAGTAATAAAGCCTTTTCAACATTACAACTGTCCCATACGAGCCTCTAAACGCTAATACTGGCTAATATCAGCTTCTTCAATACTAGCACTGGTCCATAAGAGCTTCTTTAACACTTGCACTGGCCCATACGAGCATCTAAACACACGTACTGCTGTATATACAGTGTTAAAACTTCACCTAGAGTAAGATGCCTGTCACATACAAGCCTTTAAACTTTAGTACTGGCCAATTCGAACCTCTAAACACTAGTAATTACTGGCACATACCAGCCTTTTAACACTAGTATTACTGGCACTAGTATTGACCTATACAAGCTTCTTGAACACTACAACACGAATGGCACACACGAACCTCTAAAGACTAGTACCTGCTAGTACTGGCGCATATGATCCCTTTTAACACTTTGCACTGTCCCTTACGAGCCACTTAAGCGCCAATTGTGACCCATACGAGCCTTTTAACACTAGTACTGGCGCATACGAGCCTCTTAACACTAGTAATTACTGGCACATACGAGCCTCTTAACACTAGTAATGGCGCATACGAGCCTCTTAACACTAGTACTGGTGCATACGAACCTCTTAAACACTACTACTGGCGCATACGGGCCTCTTAACACTAGTAATTACAGGCACACACGAGCCCCTTAACACGAGGAATAACTGGCACATACGAGCCCCTTAACACTAACATTAGTACTACCACCAACTGCTTCTTCAACTCTAGAACTGGCCCTTAAGATCTTCTCAAACACTAGTACTGACCAAAAACAGCTTTTTCAACACTATAACTGGCCCATAATGTCTTCTCAAAGACTAGTACTGGACTATTAGAGCTTCTAAAACACTAGTACCGGCACGTACGATCCTCTAAACAATAATACCGGCCCATACGATCCTCTATACACTAGTACCAGCCCATACAATTATCTTAACACTAGTATCGGCCCATACGATCCTCTAAACACTACTACCGGCCCATACGATCCTCTATACACTAGTACCAGCTCATACAATCCTTTTAACACTATTATCGGTCCATACGATCCTCTAAACACTAATACCGGCCCATACGATCCTCTATACACTAGTACCAGCCCATACAATTATCTTAACACTAGTATCGGCCCATACGATCCTCTAAACACTACTACCGGCCCATACGATCCTCTATACACTAGTACCAGCTCATACAATCCTTTTAACACTATTATCGGTCCATACGATCCTCTAAACTCTAGTACCGGCCCATGCGATCCTCTTAACACTAGTACCGGCTCAAACGATCCTCTAAACACTAGTACCGGAAAATACGATCCTCTAAACACTAGTACCGGAAAATACGATCCTCTAAACACTAGTATAAGTCCATAAGATCCTCGTAACACTAGTACTGGCCCATACCGGCCCAAGCAATCATCTAAACACTAGTATCGGCCCAAACGTTAGTTTCTCGGGATGTGGACTTTATTGTTAGAGAATTCCTTTTGATGGGATGTAGTTTTGTTTACACTGTCTTGTCTATTTGGGCGCTGACGACAGGATAATAGCGAGGATTGTGCGCATATAAAATCGATTCAAGCTAACCAGTAAGCCTTATTGCCTACTTACCGTTCCAAGTCGGTAACCCTGTCTTCACCACTCTTTCTGTTGATTTTGTCTCTTTCATTGTATTATCAAGTCCTTGTTTGCAGTACAGTGCGGACCTACGATGCCATTGCGTTCGGACGCTGTGGTTTCTATAGGACCCTATGTTTCATTTTTGAATATCTGTTTGCAATATAACTCGTACCGCCTCTTAATCCTTTTTCCACAAACAAATATTGATCAATATCAGTGATTAAGTCAAGCCTAATTCCAGTCACTTTTAAGCATGCATCCCAAGCTAAACCAGGACTACTGAAGTAATGACACGGATCTAATTTGTAATACTCAATACACATTTTTCTAAAGTTTTCAAAAACGTCTGCAAGCAGCAGCACATAAGTCTTAGGAAATTCTCCCATATTTTTAATCTTGAATGTTTTCCATATATTTTTAGCGTGCTCATAATCTGCATCTGAAATGTGCTCGTCATTTAATTGAGAATAAAGCTATTTTTACTGGGTAATTTAGTTTCCTTAAAACGTTCAAAACTGTTCATGTAATCATAAGGATAAACACTTTTTCTTTTTATTAATTTTAGCTTGTCATCAGAGTATTCTTGCGAGGTGTATTGAAACGAGAGAATGTTTCTTACTAAATTTTATAACGATTGGGACATAAACTGAAAACTGTCAATAAACACCAAAAATGGCCCTAACATAAAAAGAAAGACAAAAATATCGGACAGGGAAAGCAGCATTCAAGAACGACAGTCAACCACAAAACACAAAAACAAACAGACAAACGAGAAGGCAAAAGTAATAAAAAATGCAAACGACATCAAAACACAAAAGAGTTGACAACAGGGCTACCGCCTTGGAACGGTCAGTGGCAACAAAGCCCACTGGGGTTTAATAAAAGCCATGTTATTTGGTATAACATTTATGTTATGTTTAAACTTTCCGATGTGGTGCGTTATACAGTGAGAATCATATCCTCTCAAGTTATGAAACACAACAGGTATTTTTTTAGTTAGCCTGAAATTAATATAACATATGTCGATAGCGCTTCTCCTATACTTTCCAGTTATATGACAATAATCTCTAACTTTTCTAATAGAGTTTTCCGCACATATCACTCGGTGCACTACTTTCAAGGCTGGTGTAAACGATAAGCAAAATAAACTGCCTATTATGTACTGGATTCCTGAATTACATAAAAATCCGTAAGGCTCGCTTTATTTCGAATTCTAGTGCCTGCACCACAACAAACATCTTCAAACTTTTAACTTCTTGTCTTACTGCCGTTAAAGGTCACGTTAAACTATATTGTGATAAAACTTATGAAAACTCTGGGATTAATTTATTTTGGTCTATAAAAATGTCAGGAGACGTTCAAATGATGAAGTTATTCCTGTGGATACTTTAGATTCAGATAATCACAAGATAGTTATTTTTGACGATTATGTTTGTGAACGTAATCAAAATGAAATTAATTATTTCATCAAGGGAAGACACAAACAATTTTGTGTAATTTATTTATCTCAATCTTATTACAAAAATCCCAAAGACATTCGGTTGAATTGCTCTCATTACATCTTCTTTGCAACTCCAGTTAATCGTGAGCTGGGTATGCTTTCTAACGAACAAGGTGTTAGCAAAGATCATTATAAAAAAGCAACTGACAAGCAGTACGACTTTCTGTATCTTGATCGTCCGAGGAAGTTGGTAAAAAGAAACTTCACTCTTGAAATTTAATGTAATATATATTATATATGATGGGACTTTTTAATGATCTTGGTGAGGAAGTTACTACTGGCAGTGTTAATATTACAAATTTTGGTATTGTGCTGTCTGAGTATCTTCACAAGGGTAAAAACCAGGAAAATGTTTTAAGAAGTAATCTCAACATGGATAATAATAAAATTATCAATGTTGGTAATCCAGAAAAATCAGATGATGCAGCAACAAAGAATTTACTTTGAGAAGAATTACAAAGACCATACGTGATTTTAATATTTATAAAATTCCAGATATGATGAACAATTTGACAACAGGTGTTGATGACTAAGTCAAATACAAACAAAGTTACAAGCAAACCGCGAGAAAATTATTGAAATTCAAAACGGTTTAAAAGATGAAATAAAACTTTTGAGTGATGCTTTAAAAGAGTTAGAAAAGAAAGAAGATGGATAGGAAGATTGCGAGCTCTATAAAAAGCTGGGTGAAAAAATACAAACTTGTGTTGAAAGTATTAATGAACGAATTAAGGGAATCAATAAACAAATGGTTGATAACAATGAACTAGAAACTGTTATTGCTGATGCTTCAAAACAAATGAGAACTGCTTTTGCCACCGAAATAACTCAAATTAAAATATTAAATGAACAGATAAACACTAACGTTGCCGATATCAGCAAAGAGTTTGAAGACATCAAAAAGAAAATGGCTGGCAGCAAGACGCTAGAGACTGCTCTAAACAAACTGGTTGACACTAATAAACTAGAAACTGCTATTGATGATGTTTCAAAGCAATTAAACGCTGCCGAGGATGAAAGAAGCAAAGCTTTTGATAATGAAATCTCTTTTCTTAAAGAGCATAATTAAAAGTCTGATAGTCGGCACACAGCAATTCTTGGTATAACTGATAAGTTGAAAGTAAAAGTAGACTATTTAAGCCGGATTCTAATTCTTGAAGCTACAATTGACGGAAGTATTATAAAAGATAACGTTGGTTATGCGTCGTATTCAACACGAAAATCACTTCAAAGAACCATTCGTAGTGTTTTTATCGAAGCACTTACTCTTACATATAGTTCATTTGTAAAAAGTGGAGGATATGCTACAAAAAATCCCGATGGTAGTGGCGTAACAATTGTAAAAACGGGCGTTATGTAGTTGAAGCAGACCTTACATATACTGTTACAAATACAGACCTAGGTACAGAATGGTTTAGTTTGTTTAATATTAGTCCACATACTGATGAGTCACATGCTACACCAAAAATAGAAAACGGTAAACGAATACTAAAGGAATATTTGAAGCATATCTTCCTAAATCTAAATATTGGACCATCTTTCCAACTGCCAGAGGTACTCAAGTTTTCAATTTTGAAAAATCTAGTTTCAAACTGTTTACAAAGGTGATTGTATTTGTCAATTTTTTTTATCTATCCTATATTAAATGGAAAAAAAATTGTACTATCATCAGAAAAAGCTTCAATAATTAATAACTCAAATACACCGAGTAATTTTACAACTGTATTTGACAGACCATTGATATTAGACAAGAACAAACAATATGACATTGGACTTGATAAAATTAATTCTATGACTTACTCATGGCATAATATTAGTGAAGATTTTAATAACAAACTGATAAGGTATCACAACGGAGAAGATTGGAAAACTATTAGTTTTGCAAAATGGAAATTACAGTTATGCTGATATCGATAATTATATAAAAGAAATATTGACTGTAAACGGCGATTTACCTTCTGACTCACCTGTTCCAATAAGAATTGAATTTGATTGATCAAGTTTCAAATGTTTAGTTACCATTCATAATAATTTCCTGCTTGATTTAAGAGAAACAAACTTTCACACCTTAATTGGGTTTGACAAAGATGCAGTTATTAGAGAAACTAAATTTGGAACTGTAACACCAAACATAACAAATTCTATCGATACATTGTATATTCACTGTGATTTGATAAGTAATTCTATTGTTGATGGATCATACGGTGATGTCATTTATGAAATAAGTACAGCTGATCTTACGAGGTCGTAGCCTGTTAAAGATGAACCGATAAGGGTTGGGTACTGCGAAGTAAACAAAACGATCATTAACGGTATTAATATTTACATAACAGATTTCTCTGGTAAAATTATTAATCTTAATGGAGTTCATACATCATTTCGACCTGTTTTAAAAGAATTAATGTAATATATGTTATATGACACGTTTAAAAAAGTTTATGACACTAGTACAGGAACATATACTGAACTTGACCGATTAACTGGAGCTGGCATATTTGACATATTTTCAAAGGTTGGCTCAAAGATATTTAGTGAGTCTGTGAAAATAGCAGATAAAAAGGCATTAGAAACTGCTGGTAAGTAAATCATAGAGAGTGGTTCTAAAACACTTGGGGATCAATTAGGTAAAATGGCTGCTGATAAATTAGTTTCAGTTATAAAATGTAAAACAAAAGGTAACTAATTTAAAAGAACTCACAAAGGCTGATAGTCAAAAAGAAGATGTAGCTGAAGAAGATGTAAATACAAGAATTAATAGATTACTTTCCGGAAGGGGAATCAAAAGTACAAATGTTCATACAAGAATTAAACGATTAATTAATTAAAAATAATCTAATTAATTGTATATATAGATGTTTCGAAGTGAAAAACATAATACCCGATACGAACATACACCTATTCAGTTAGATACTCATTTAGCACAACTAGGAAATGCTACTAAACAAATAAAAAGCGGTTATCAATTTACACTAAATAATAGAAGTTCTCACTTTTTTTGGTATAACGCTTATTTTGAAATAAGTTTTCAAGTAAACAAGCTTGCTGATGCAGCCCCTTTCGTAGACGCTGGCAGAATTGCTTTAATTAACGATGCAGCTGCATTGATTGATCAAATGCAAGTAAAGCAAAATGGAAAAATAGTTTAGGATGGAAATAATCTTCACAGATATGTTAATGTCAAAAGCTTGCTTGACATTTCTGACGATTATGCAAAGACAACCGGAACAAACGAATACTTTTATTTGGATAATACGATTGCTGCGGAATCTCGAGATGATCAAGCTGGTTATAACCTAGGATTTAATGCTCGTCATGCTTTAATCATTTTTTTTTTTAATTTCGATCACCAAATTAATGGTAATCCATTTATTCACCCCGTAATAGGTCTGTGAGTGTCGGGGTGGGCCACCCCTCAACAAACCGTACAGATATTGATGTAATATGCATAATATTTATTATATATGAACAGTTTTCAAAATATTTAGAAGAAAAAGAAAAAATGCATATCTTGATTAGAAACTATATAAATGGGGAGTTTTTTTTATATTTCTTTACAATATTCAAAAGAAGATTTAAAATACAATTTTTATAGAAGGGGCTCTCTGCAATCTGAGGGTCTTTCAAAAAAAAAAATCAAAAAAAATTGTATTTACAAATACACCAGATTGCTGTGTGTCCCTTTAAATCTTGATATTTACAAAATTTTCAAAATATTTATTTTGTTACTTTAATACGCCTTCATTGATAATTGTAAAGAAATATTTGTGTTTTTTTCAAAACCCAGCATATATATCTTGTATAAAGAATTGTTTAACGTAGATAGATACAATGCTAACATAATCAACTATGAGTGTTTCAGTTTTTATACAAGATCCACATACCATCTCTGCTGAGTTTTCCAACAGTTGACTGTGAAACAAAAATGGTGTTATCCACTAAATATATAAAGAAAAGACAAGATATTTCTATGGAGGTGTGACTCTTCCATATTCAGTGGGAACAGCGGGGAACATACCTTAACAGTTATTACACATTTCTTGAGATTTTTCCTTTGTCAAAAAAGACAAAACAAAAAACAAGAAGAAGGAACAAGATAGATGAAACAAGCTAGATGTGTTGCACAGTGTAACTTAAAATTTAAAACAAAACTAATTATTAAGTAGGGATTTATAAGTCAACCAAGGTTTTTCGAATTTATCAAATGTAAAACTTTTATTTGCGTTTATTTTTTCAGTTTGATATATGTATTTAATTTGTGGTTTGAAATTTCCGAACAATGGTAATCTTCCGTCTAGCTTACATTTATATATGAAATATTTTGCATGTAAAATTAGTTTATTTAGAACATTGTCATGTTCACTAGACCCAAAAATTATAACTTTTGTAGTCCATTCCGGTTGAATTATTATATTATTATCATTGCAAGTAATCTTAAAAATATTCCAAAAAGTTTTGGTATATTTACATTCCCAAAATAAATGTGTAATGGTTTCTGGAGACTCTGTGCAAAAGCTACAGGAGTTATCGTTTTTTATCTTCATTTTTGTCAAAAGGATGTTTGTAGCAGTAATTCTGTGATTTTTTTTTCTTGAAACCATTGTAATCGGGTATCTTTTGTACATTTAAAAGGTATTTTGAATATGTCATTCCAATCTCTGTCTATATTTATACCATATTGTCCCCATTTGGCTATAGATGTTGGATGTACATTTGATTTAATAAGTATATCATAAATGGGACGACAGCCTTTCGGTGCGCTTGTTATTAGGGACACTATTGATGGGCAAATTGGATTTTCTAACTTGATAGCAAGATGAGCAAAATTTTGTTTCTGAAGGTAGCCCCTTATTGCTGCAGTCATTCCTTCATATTCTAAAAAATGTGAATGTACAGCAAACTTTTCGATAAATAGGGTAAAAGAGAGAAGATTACCATTGTTATCCATTATATCATTAATAAATAAAATACCTTTATCATACCATCTTTTATAAAAAAAACACTTGATCTTCCAATCTTAATGTTATTATTGTACCACAACGGTTGTTTTAAGAACTCTTTCCATGACAATAGGTTTTTAACATCCAATAGGATGTTAAGATTTGTATAAACATCCTTCCAGAAGGGATTGCATATTTTTTGCAAGTTATTATTTACATAGTCGTTACCGAAAAATAGCATATTTATGGTGAATGGGTACATATGTTTATGGATTTCCATACATTTTTTATTCCCAATCAAAAGTCTTCTTATCCACGTTAATTTCAAAGAATATATGAACTGTTTAATATTGATCATTCTAAGTCCACCACAATCATAGTCCTGAGTTACAACAGATCTCTTTATTTTGTCTGGGTGATTATTCCAGAGGAAATGAAAACACATATTTTGCAACAGTGTGACCTGGTCTTCAGGTGGATTAGGTAATGATGAAATTAAATGATTTAACTTTGGTAAAGCTAAGCTTTTTATAACAGTGGTTTTTCCAAAGGGTGAGAGTATTCTTTTTGACCAGGACAGTAATAATGATTTAATTTCGTTTATTTTTTTGTCGTAATTTAATGCAACCACACTCCTCAAATGTGTTGACATAATAATTCCTAGGATCACAAATTCCCCCTGATCCCAATTAAGGTCCGTGTCTGTGCATAATTTTACATTAGAACCTTTATTTTTCCCAAACCATATAACTCTGGTTTTATCAACATTAACATTAAGACCTGAAATATCTCCATAGAATTTTAAAACCATTAGAGCATGTTTAAGGGATTTTTCGGTGCCGTCTAATATAAGGGAGGTATCGTCGGCATATTGAGAAATTACATATTCAGTATCTCCTACTTTAACTCCTTTAATATCTTTATTTGTCCTGACCAGTACAGCCAATATTTCGACACACAGAATAAAAATGTATGGGGAGAGTGGATCTCCCTGTCGGCAGCCTCGGTGAATAGAAAACCACTCCGATACATGGCCATTATCTAAAATACAAGATTTAATATTTGTGTAAAATATTTTTATCCATTTTTTAATATCTTGTCCAAACTGAAAAAATGTTAAAACCTCATCAATAAAAGACCCGGAGAGGGTATCAAAAGCCTTTTCAAAGTCTGCAATAAGTAATAATCATCTAACCATTTGGCTTTTGACCTTATCTTAAGTCCGTCCAACTTTTTTTGTCTCAATTCAAACAAACGTTTCCTTTTACTTTATAAGCTTATTAAATCAATATCTAATTGTTTTTCCAATATCTCTATTTCTCGTAATAGTTTTGCTTCAGTTTTATCTTCTTTTTTTTTTTAAGAAATGACGAGTAGGTTATTGTTTTTCCTCTAATCTCCATTAATAATGTTTCAAAAAAGAGTTGGTCATCAATGTCCAATATTAAATCTTGACAATGAATGTCTTTAATTCGTAAATTTGTATTTTGATTCTGTGCTGCATATTGATTTTTTGTATTTTCGATCACTTTTTTAATTTCCTCTACATAAGTAGTTTCTTTAAGCAGCGAGTTGTTAAATTTCCAGTAAGATCTCCCCTTTATAAACTTTCCAAATACAAATGATATAGTTATTATTGAATGGTCGGTTCGATACCCAGGTAAAATGGTACTATCTTCAATGTCGGTAAATAAATGTTCAGATATTAAAAAAAAATCTAGTCTAGCCATTTTATTTGTATTTGGACGTCTCCATGTAAACCCCTTTTTATCAAAATTTAATTCTCTCCAGCAGTCAATCAAGCTACAGTCATCAATAATGGTTTTAACACTTTCTCTAGCTTTTGGATTATTTATATTAACATAGTTATGAGTATCAACTTGAGGATGTAAGACCAGATTAAAATCTCCTGCTAGAACAGTTTCATTTCCATATCTATCAATTTCTTGTTTAATGTCCATATAGAAATCTGGTGTATCTTTATTTGGACCATAACTATTTATTAAAGTCATCCTTTTCCCATTAATCGTAACATCTAAAATAAGCTTATTACCATCTGTATCCCCTTCTTGTTTATGTAATTTGTATTCAAAATTGTTATTATATAAAATTGCAACCCCTCTAGATTGACTATTAAAATTATTAAAGAAACATTCATATCCCCATTCTGCAAGTATATAATTTTCATGTTTATTTACAAAATGTGTGTCCTGTAAGAAATATACTGAGAAGGACTTTTCTTTTAAAAAATAGAAGACATCTTTACATTTGTTTCTATCACCGAGGCCTTGGACATTCATGGACATAAATGTTACCTTTTCAGACATAATTTAGAAGACTGTTCTTTTGCCCATTTCTTGCTGTCTGGTCGGACCACAAAATATTCTGTGCAACACATTGATAGAGAAAATAAAACACAAAAACAATCTGAAAAATAATAAAACTTTGTTCCCTATGTCCCTGTCCCACTGAAGTATCAGAAAAAAACAATGAAATAAATGCAAAAAGGAAAAATGATAAAGATCTATATACAATGAAAAAAGGGAGTTATCCATCAAACATCAGAAATCATCTTTTTTAATTTAAATACTTAAATCTACAATATGTACAAGTAAAAGAACAAAGGGACAATATAAAAATTCTTAAATTCTCTCATTCTGGAAAAAATGAAATTAAGACTTATACAGTTAGTTTTTAAGTACCTTTATCGTGTACTTATCAAAAGGATTGCTAGTATGACAACACTTAATCACTAGGTGACTCATGTATGTGTTTTAACAAGGTTGCATTAATGCGACATGAGACTCAATACATAATACATATATATTTATGGTAAAACAATCCAAATATTTTTTTATTTTTTTTTAGGTATCATTATAATAGAACAGCTGTCATGAAACTGATGCCCTACATTTTTAAATAGCAAACCACTCATAACTAATCAAAACAAAAAGTTGATTCTATAATTTCATTAAACAAATATTCCTTCTTTGGAGGTTTAGAAACAAACATGCTTCCTTCGTGAAATGATACAAGAAAGCGGAAGTACTCAACTAACAGAATCTGTATTTAGAAAAACGTTTTTGTGTATTTACAACGAGCAAACAAGAGTTCTTCTCAAATGCAAAACTCTCACCTTTTAGATACGTTTAAACTAAATGATGCTGATGCTAATTGTTATTAACAATAGGTCAGGCTAGAAGTTGGAAATGGAGTTTATTATCCAGAAACTGAAAAACAGTTATGCTAATATCATAAGAATATTTGAAGACGTTATTAATTATTCTTACAAACAAAATGATAAAAACACTGGAACTTTACTCAATGTGAGTAATTTTAAAAATCTCTTCGGAATAATATATTTCGATTTAAGTTACACAGGTAATGAAGGCAGTGTTGATCCAAAACAACCATTCCAAGGCGGTAGCCCTATTGGCAACACTTTTGTGTTTGTGATTTCGTTTGCATTTATTATTATGTTTGCCTTCTTGTTTGTCTGTTTGCGTGTTTGTTTCTATGTTTTGTGGTTGACTGTCCTCCTTGAATTATACTTTCTCTGTCCGATCTTTTTTATATTTCTAAACTAAACAACGTTCCTACCGATAGATATAAAGTTTATGCTTTGGTCTTATACGAGGAAAATGTTGTTATTGATACTATTGGAAATGAACTAGTTATTGTTTAATCTAACTTATAATATATATGACTTTACCAAATTAGTAAATTTAACAGATGGTCAGAAACAGAGTTTAGCGAGGGCTTATGAGAACAAGAGTGAATTAACACTTAGGTTAAAAAATAACCAACTAACTGGAGATTTTCCTTTGTTGTTAACAACAAGTCAAATTAGAAACATTGGTAAAGCTATAAACAGTGGACATGGATTAGACATAAATAAATCAAAATCGCAAATGAGGTCCCAGTCTAAAAATGGAGGCTTTTTGGGAGCATTAGCTGGTTTGTTAACTAAAACAATTATATCAACAGTTGTTAAATTTGCTCCAAAGATATTAGGAACTCTAGCAACAGGAGCACTTAGTGGTCTGGCAAGTACTGCAATTGGCAAACTATTTAGAAATGGGATGATAACTGTGCCTAGTGACAAAAAAGGCTCTAATTGATTCGGAGGCGTTAACAATATCACAAATGAAAAAACTTATGAAGTCTAAAGGTTGCTGCTCTGTTAAACTGACAAGGCAACAACAACAAGACGGATGATTTCTTGGACTTCTTGCATCATTGGGTATTGCTTTAATTGGATATCTTTTTAGCGGCTTAACGGGAAAAGGTTTGCAAGTATGCAGAAAGGGGAAAGGACTAATAGTTGATCGTGGAAATGGTTAACAAGTAGACTCACAAATTAGACCATATAAAAGTATCCCATTTATAAAATGAATAAAAAAATGATCCTATCTCTAACTTAGATATAATGAAATAGGTCAAGCAGCCAGGTATACAGAAATTCAGTGGGGTGTATAGCAAAAACAAATTACCGATAAAACAAAATAAGCAAAAATCTGGTATTTTTAATCTTGATGACCATACTGGACCTGAGACACACTGGACTTGTTACTATGATAATTATTACTTCGATCCGTTTGGCTTAAGTCCACCAAAAGAAGTTTTAACGTACACGCCCAACATAAAATACAATAATATTCAGTATCTGTCCTATGTGGATATGTATGTCTATTCCTCATTAAAAAGTTACAAGATGGACATAAGATTCATGATGTACTTTATAAAATACTAAAACCTTAAAAGCCAATAAAAAATGAAAACATTATAAAATCATATTTTATCTAATTATATTATATATGAGTTACTGTATTAAAAAAAAGATGGTTACTGAAAATGTTAATCCTCAGTATATGTTGGCAAAAAATGTTAGAAAAATGTTAAAAGCAACTTGTGCATCTTGTGGTATTACTAAAACACAGTTTGTTAAAAGTACACAAGGTGGAAATATTAGTATTCATAAATTATTACTTCCTTTATTGCCTAAAAAGGGGTTAACAATTCCTGGTTATAAATATTGCGGTCCGGGTAACCCACTTGATAGCGGAGAACCGGCAAATGAGTTAGATGCTGTTTGCAAAGAGCATGGTTATTGTTATGACGAAAATCCTAGTAATAAATCAATGTGTGATAAAAGCATGCTGGCCGGTTTAAAAACAAGTAAGTCTAAATCACTTGGGGAAAAATCGCTAAGAATTTAATTGTTAAGCCGGTTATTAGTACTAAATACAATATTGTTCTTGGGGCATCAAAAAACGAAAAAAGGCATTGAGATGGACAAGTTAGCAGATGAACTTCATAAGCCTATACAATTTTTTTTCTCTCAACGCCGTTTAATTGTAAATGAAATTGATAAAATATGGTCTGCTGACTTGGCTGACATGCAATCGTTTTCAAAGTATAATAAAGGTACTAAATACTTGCCTACTGTTATTGATGTTGTATTTAGTAAATTTGCTTGGGTTGTGCCGGTTCCAAATAATACTGGTTTAGAAATTACCAAAGCGTTCCAAAAAATCATAAGTATGGGAAGACAATGTAAATTGCTGTGGGTTGACCAGGGAGTAGAATTTTACAATAAAATATTCAAGCAGTTCCTTGTTGATAATAATATCGAAATATATCATACGTTTAATTTTGGAAAAGCTGTAGTAATTGAACGATTTAATAGAACATTAAAAGAGATGATGTGGAAATATTTCACAGCAAATAATACAAACACATATTTAGACGTATTACAAGAAATGGTTGACAAGTATAATGACACAAAACATCATAGTATTAAAATGACACCAACTGAAGCAAGTGATGAACAAAATAAAGGAACGGTGTATTTCAACTTGTATGGAAAAATGGGAAGTAATCAAATTAAGCCGAAGTTTAAAAATAGGGGATAATGTTAGAATCAGCAAATATGAAAGAACGTTTGAGAAAGGTTATACTCCAAATTGGACTGAAGAAATATTTGTTGTGATGAAATTCAATATACAAATCCTGTGACATACAAAATAAAAGATTTAAACAACCAAAACATTGATGGAAGCTTTTATGAATTAGAAATGATAAAAGCAAAGCAAGAAATATTCAGGATTGAAAAAGTAATACGACGTGATTACAAAAAGAAACAAGCATTGATTAAATGGAAGGGTTACAATGAGGATTTCAATAGTTGGGTCCCATTTAAGGATATTGAAAATATTAAATAAGAACTTAAAAATAAATTATGTATAGTAATATATACTCGCCGTCATAAGAAAGTATCCACTTCTAAATATTGATATACAAATACCATGAGAACCAATAATCACAATTTTTCGTATTATTATATTAGATACAACATTTACAAACATGTTTTAATATGAAATATGAACATTCAATAAAGAATAAAATGTTTAAATCGATTCTAATAAGTACTGATAAAGGTGATCCTTTGAGAGCAACTAACACAATTAAGAGAGTAAAGCAGCAGTCTCGGTTTTATTGAGTCGGTTCATGAGAAGTAATGAAAGAAGCAACACTTTTCACGCCCCCTAGCACCGGCTTAAGCGGTATTCTACTTCAAAGCCACCTATATTGGGCTCGTTGGTCCCAAAGGACCAGTAAAAAAATAACACTACTGATTCGTAGCACGGGGACACTTTTTACAGCCGCCACACTGCACTAAACGAACGCTAGTGTGAATGTTAATAAGTACTGATAAAGGTGATCCTTTGAGAGCAACTAACACAATTAAGAGAGTAAAGCAGCAGTCTCGGTTTTATTGAGTCTGTTCATGAGAAGTAATGAAAGAAGCAACACTTCTCACGCCCCCTAGCACCGGCTTAAGCGGTATTCTACTTCAAAGCCACCTATATTGGGCTCGTTGGTCCCAAAGGACCAGTAAAAAATAACACTACTGATTTGTAGCACGGGGAGACTTTTTACAGCCGCCACACTGCACTAAACGAACGCTAGTGTGAATGTTAATAAGTACTGATAAAGGTGATCCTTTGAGAGCAACTAACACAATTAAGAGAGTAAAGCAGCGGTCTCGGTTTTATTGAGTCTGTTCATGAGAAGTAATGAAAGAAGCAACACTTCTTACGCCCCCTAGCACCGGCTTAAGCGGTATTCTACTTCAAAGCCACCTATATTGGGCTCGTTGGTAAAGCGCAACAGGCGGAAAACAAAAGTCACAGATCTAAT
Organism: Cyrtodaria siliqua; assembly: GCA_037043455.1. Classification (NCBI taxonomy): domain Eukaryota; kingdom Metazoa; phylum Mollusca; class Bivalvia; order Adapedonta; family Hiatellidae; genus Cyrtodaria; species Cyrtodaria siliqua. The sequence continues at coordinate 84,390 of JAWPHD010005850.1, read as the reverse complement.
AAGTTACTTGGACGAGATACTCCAACCAGTTGTTTTGCCGTTCCTTGCTAACCACTCTAACGTTACATTGTACTAACAGGATAACGCCAGGCCACACTCAGCAACATTGACCACCGACTTCTTGGTGGCCAATAACGTCAATGTGCTACCCTGGCCTGCCTTTTCACCGGAGCTTAGTCCGATAGAGCACTTATGGGACCAGCTGTAACGTTATTAGGTCTGTGACTTTTGTTTTCCGCCTGTTGCGCTTTAGAATCGATTTAAACATTTTATTCTTTATTGAATGTTCATATTTCATATTAAAATAAATGTTGTATCTAATATAATAATACGAAAAATTGTGATTATTGGTTCTCATGGTATTTGTATATCAATATTTAGAAGTGGATACTTTCTTATGACGGAGAGTATATATTAAAAACAGTCTGCGAAAAACTTAACAATTTAAAAGATAAATACAGAAGAGAATTGATAAAAGGCAAGCAACTCCAAGTAGAATATGAGTTAGTTCGTGATGATTTTATGGACACCAAAAAAGCAAAAGTCAATAAGCAAAGACGATTGCTGGCTGAAATTGATAATTATGAACGCGAGCTGAATAAAAACAAGGAAGAGCTTCTTGAACTAAAATACAAAATAGCAAAGTGTAGGAAAATAAAATACTCCATGATAAAATACGATATGTACAGCGATGATGAAGACTACTGTCCGGTTCCGTCTGACTTTGCTTAATAATTTCAAATGCTTTAGTTATTTACAAAACAATAATAGATAGTAAGGGTTTTGGCAAAGTTCTTCCAAAGCGAAGGTTGATTAACTAAGGTTTAATAGATAGTGGGGGTATGGGTAAAGTTTTTCCAAAGCGGAGGGCGATTAAGCAGTTTGTACTTTTGTAAAAGGTGTCTGATGTCAAATATGCCGTCACCATTTGGTGCTCGCATTTTTGTTGGGGCAGCTGGAGGCAACTGATAACTGTTTGATTGTTTGTTGCGAGGGAGGAAAACTGTGCCTATACCCTCACTATCTATACTACTCATACGAGCTTCATAAACTCAGGTACTGACCTATACGAGCTTCTTAAACTTTGGTACTGGCCCATACGAGCTTCTTTAACTCAAGTACTGACCCATACGAGCTTTTTAAACTCTTGTACTGACCCACACGAGCTTCATAAACTCTGGTACTGGCCCATAAGAGCTTCTTAAACTCTAGTACTGACCCATACGAGCTTCATCGACTCTGGTACTGGCCCATACTATCTTCTTAAACTCTAGTACTGACCCATACGAGCTTCTTAAACTCTAGTACTGACCAATACGAGCTTCATAAACTCTGGTACTGGCTCGTACGAGCGTCCTAAACTCTAGTACTGACCCATGCGAGCTTCTTAAACTCTAGTACTGACCCATACGAGCTTCATAAACTCCAGTACTGACCCATACGAGCTTCTTAAACTCTAGTATTGACACATACGAGCTTCATAAACTCTGGTACTGACCCATACGAGCTTCATAAACTCTGGTACTGACCCATACAAGCTTCTTATAACGGTAATACTAATACTCTCTGGAAATAAATGGCAATTATCAATTGTTGATTAGGGCGCTGCTGGACTGTACACGGTGTACATTCGATCGAGAGCCGCAGCTGATTCAGAGACTGCAACGGATAAAGTATTTAAGATCGAAGTCAACGGTCAAGATGTGTCTGGCGTTATTAACCTCGGTACTGCTGCGTAAGTATACATAGTTTAATTAATACCCTTAATTATAACAAGTTGATTCGGTGGTGTAAAGTAAAACATAAATTCTGTGTTTTCAAGGAGAAATAGCCTATACTCACGATTCGAAGAAGAAGTCGGAAGTGGAGGCTATATAAAACTCACCTATACAGTTTCCATCCATTAAAATGAAACTTGGTTTACAGTTTGGACCTGAGATTGGCATGCGCATATATGTTGGAGCTGTTTATTTCTTATATACTGTATATATTTATTGCAGTATTGTACAGATCCTCATATCATTTCATGTGCAACTCATCATACAGTTTCTTGTGCAACTCCTCCTACAGTTTCTTGTGCAACTCCTCCTACAGTTTCTTGTGCAACTCCTCCTACAGTTTCTTGTGCAACTCATCATATATTTTCTTGTGCAAATCATCATAGAGATTCATGTGCAACTCAGCATACAGTTTCTTGTGCAACTCCTCCTATAGTTTCTTGTGAAACTCATCATACAGTTTCTTGTGCAAGCAACTCATCATAAGTTTCTTGTGCAACTCATCATACAGTGTCTTGTGCAACTCATCATACAGTTTCTTGTGCAACTCCTCCTACAGTTTATTGTGCAACTCCTCCTACAGTTTATTGTGCAACTCCTCCTACAGTTTCTTGTGCAACTCCTCCTACAGTTTATTGTGCAACTCATCATACAGTTTCTTGTGCAACTCCTCCTACAGTTTCTTGTGCAACTCCTCCTACATTTTCTTGTGCAACTCCTCCTACAGTTTCTTGTGCAACTCCTCCTACAGTTTATTGTGCAACTCCTCCTACAGTTTCTTGTGCAACTCATCATACAGTTTCGTGTGCAACTCATCATACATTTTCTTGTGCAACTCCTCATACAGTTTCATGTGCAACTCCTCCTACAGTTTTTTGTGCAACTCCTCCTACAGTTTATTGTGCAACTCCTCCTACAGTTTCTTGTGCAACTCATCATACATTTTCTTGTGCAACTCCTCATACAGTTTCATGTGCAACACCTCCTACAGTTTTTTGTGCAACTCCTACTACGGTTTCTTATGCAACCGTTTCTATCCAATTGGAAATGAAAATTGGGTTACTACTCTGACAAGAGGTGGGCACTTGCTTATTGTCGGGGTTTTCATTTCCGATCATTTTTCATTGAGGTATGCATTTTTTCGACTTAGCGTATTGCTTATATACTATTCATATAAGCTATAATCGTGTGTGTGTGTGTGTGTGTGTGTGTGTGCCTTCAGACGAGTGTGTTATGATGTAGAGATACAGTTTATCAGCGTATGTTGCAGCTATCCTTTTTAGGAAGGAATGCATACGTTTGATTTCCGTGTCTCTCATCATAGCTAGGCGCTCTGTCTTAGTTCGTCCGAAGGTTATCTGTCCTTGGTTGTTCGCAAATATTTCTCCCTATATATAATTCTGCTTCGTGAATCTCTTATATCCCAAATTTCGAAAGTTGCCGTTGTGAGTTCAAATTATCTCCTTTTAATATATACCATTTACTGAATTCACAGTATACTAGTGATTCGGCACCGTTCATTGTCACTGTTTAAAATACAGAGTGGGTGTGGTTGAATCCTTAAATGTGATCCCATTCATGTAAGCTATAATTGTATGTATGTGTGTATATGTTAATTGTGCCTCCAGACGAGTGTGTTATGATGTAGAGATACAGTTTATCAGCGTGTGTTGCAGCTATCCATTTTAGGAAGTGAATGCATACGTTTGATTTCTGTGTCTCTCATCATAGCTAGTCGTCGCTGTAGTTCGTCCGAAGGTTGTCTGTCCTTGGTTGTTCGCAAATATTTCCCCCTATGCTCCTACATTTTTACATCCGATTGAAATGAAACTTAATATGTTGTGTATGACATGAGGTGGACATGCGCAAATAGTCGAGCCTTCCTGTCCGACAAATTTTAAGTGAGTACATTTCCATCCTAATTGATTTGTTATACATCCGTCCGTTCGTCCAAGAAATCGTGTGTGCATATCTTCTTCTACAGTTTCCTTTCGATTCAAATGAAACTTGGTATACATCTCTTAACCTGAGCTGGAAATATACATAATTAGGTTCGGGGCGTTTCTGTCCGATGATCTTTTCATTGAGTTATGTCCATTTTTCGACCTTATTTCTTATATATTGTATTTAGAGAATGCATGCTTGTGTGCGCAGCTCCTATAGTTTCCATCTGATTGAAATGAACTTTGTATGCAGCTCTGACATGAGGTTATCAGCGCTTTCCTATCCGATATTTCTTTAATTACTTATGCATCTTTTTCTTATATACTGTATATAAATTCTTATATACTGTATACAAATATAGATATAAAAATCAAACAGTAAATGCAGCATTCAAGACGACAGTCAACCACAAACACACACAGAAACAAAGAACAATTTTAAAGATGAATAAAAGGCCAAATAAGACATTGCAAACACAACAGGGTTGACAATAGGGCTACCGCCTTGGAAAGGTGAGTGGCAAGAAAGGCCGCTGAGGGTTACACCACTGTGTGATCTCCAACAATAATCTATACACCACTGTGTGATCTACAACAATATATAAACACCACTGTGTGGACTACGACAATAGCATACACATCACTGTAAGGTCTACACCAATAATCTATACACCACTGTGTGATCTACAACAATATATAAACACCACTGTGTGGACTACGACAATAGCATACACATCACTGTAAGGTCTACAACAATAATCTATACACCACTGTGGGATCTACAACAATATATATACACCACTGTGTGGACTACGACAATAGCATACACATCACTGTGTGGTCTACAACAATAATCTAGGCACCACTGTGTGGTCTACAACAGTAATCTATACACCACTGTGTGGCCTACAACAATAATCTATACACCACTGTGTGGCCTAAAACAATAATCTATAAACCACTGTGTGGCCTACAAAAGTAATCTATACACCACTGTGTGGTCTACCACAATAACCTACACCCCATTGTGTGGTTTATAACAATACTCTATACAGCACTCTGTCGCCTGCGACAATAATCTAAGCACCACATAGTGGCCTACAACGATAATCTAGGCACCACTGTGTGGCCTACAACAATAATCTGTACACCACTGTGTGGCCTACAACATAATATAGGCACCACTGTGTGGTCTACAACAAAAATATGTACACCACTGTGTGGCCTACAACAATAATCTAGGCACCACTGTGTGGCCTACAACAATAATCTGTACACCACTGTGTGGCCTACAACAATAATCTAGGCACCACCGTGGGGCCTGCAACAATAATATAGGCACCACTGTGTGGCCTACAACAATAATCTAGGCACCACTGTGTGGTGTACAACAATAATCTTGGCACCACTGTGTGGCCTACAGCAATAATGTATGCACCACTGTTGGCCTATAACAATAAGCTATACACCACTGTGTGGTCTACAACAATAATATATGCACCACTGTGTGGCCTACAACAATAATCTATGCACCTCTGTTGGCCTACAACAATAGTCTAGGCACCACTGTGTGGTCTACAACAAAAATATGTACACCACTGTGTGGCCTACAACAATAATCTAGGCACCACTGGGTGGTCTACAACAATAATCTAGGCGCCACTGTGTAGCCTACAACAAATATCTAGGCACCACTGTGTGGCCTACAACAATAATCTGTACACCACTGTGTGGCCTACACCAATAATCTAGGCACCACTGTGTGGCCTACAACAATAATCTAGGCACCACTGTGTGGCCTACAACAATAATATGTACACCACTGTGTGGCCTACAACAATAATCTAGGCACCACTGTGTGGCCTACCACAATAATCTAGGCACCACTGTGTGGCCTACAACAATAATCTATACACCACTGTGTGGTCTACAACAATAATCTATACCCCACTGTGTGGTCTATGCACCACTGTGTAGTCTATCACAATAATTTATGCACCACTGTGTGGCCTATAACAATAATCTATACACCACTGTGTGGTCTACCACAATAATCTATGAACCACTGTGTGACCTACAACAAATGTATATGCAACACTGTGTGGCCTACAGCAATAATCTATACACCACTGGGTGGACTATAACAATAATCTATACCCCACTGGGTGGACTACAACAATAATCTATGCACCACTGGGTGAACTACAACAATAATACATGCACCTCTGTGTGGCCTACAACAATAATCTATACACCACTGGGTGGTCTACAACAATAATCTATGAACCACTGTGTGACCTACAACAATAATATATACACCACTGTGTGGTCTACAACAATAATCTATACACCACTGGGTGGACTACAACAACAATCTATGAACCACTGTGTGACCTACAACAAATGTATATACACCACTGTGTGGCCTACAACAATAATCTATACACCACTGGGTGGACTACAACAACAATCTATGAACCACTGTGTGGTGGCCTGTAACAATAATCTATACACCACTGTGTGGTCTACCACAATAATCTATGAACCACAGTGTGACCTACAAAAAATGTATATACAACACTGTGTGGCTTACAGCAATAATATATACACCACTGGGTGGACTACAACAATAATATATGCACCACTCTCACTGAGGTCTACAACAATAATCTATGCACCACTGTGTGGCCTACAACAATAATCTGTACACCACTGTGTGGCCTACAACAATAATCTAGGCACCACTGTGTGGCCTACAACAATAATCTATGCACCACTGTGTGGCCTACAACAATAATCTATGTACCACTGTGTGGCCTACAACAATAATCTTTACACCACTGCGTGGTCTACAACTATACTCTTAACACCACTGTTTGGTCTACAAAATAATATATGCACCACTGTGTGGCCTACAATAATAATCTTTACACCACCGTGTGGTCTACAGGAATAATATATAGACCACTGTGTGGTCTACAACAATAATCTATACACCACTGTGTGGTCTACAACAATAATCTTTACACCACCGTGTGGTCTACAACAATAATCTATACACCACTGTGTGGTCTACAACAATAATCTATTCACCACTGTGTGGTTATACAAACAATAATCTTTACACCACCGTATGGTCTACAGCAATAATATATAGACCACTGAGTGGTCTACAACAATAGTCTAGGCACCACTAGTCTACAACAAAAATATGTACACCACTGTGTGGCCTACAGCAAAAATCTAGGCACCACTATGTGGCCTTCAACAATAATCTAGGCACCACTGTGTGGTCTACAACAATAATATATGCAACACTGTGTGTCCTACAACAATAATCTGTACACCACTGTGTGGCCTACAACAATAGTCTAGGCACCACTGTGTGGTCTACAACAAAATATGTACACCACTGTGTGGCCTACAGCAATAATCTAGGCACCACTGTGTGGCCTTCAAAAATAATCTAGGCACCACTGTGTGGCCTACAACAATAATCTAAGCACCACTGTGTGGCCTACAACAATAATATGTACACCACTGTGTGGTCTACAACAATAATATATGAACCACTGTGTGGCCTACAGCAATAATCTAGGCACCACTGTGTGGCCTACAACAATATTATGTACACCACTGTGTGGCCTACAACAATAATCTAGGCAACACTGTGTGGCCTACAACAATAATATATGCACCACTGTGTGGCCTACAACAATAATCTATACACCACTGTGTGGTCTATGCACCACTGTGTGGTCTATCACAATAATCTATGCACCACTGTGTGGCCTACAACAATACTCTATACACCACTGTGTGGCCTATAACAATAATCTATACACCACTGTGTGGTCTACCACAATAATCTATGAACCACTGTGTGACCTACAACAAATGTATATGCAACACTGTGTGGCCTACAACAATAATCTATACACCACTGGGTGGACTTCAACAATAATCTATACGCCACTGTGTGGTCTACAACAATAATCTATACACCACTGGGTGGACTTCAACAATAATCTATACACCACTGGGTGGTCTACAACAATAATCTATACACCACTGGGTGGTCTACAACAATAATCTATACACTTCTGTGTGGCTTACAACAATAAGCTATACACCACTGGGTGGACTACAACAATAATCTATGAACCACTGTGTGGCCTACAACAATAATCTATACACCACTGTGGTGTCTACCACAATAAGCTATACACCACTTTGTGGCCTACAACAATAATCTATGAACCACTGTGTGGCCTACAACAATAATCTATACACCACTGTGTGGTATACCACAATAAGCTATACACCACTGGGTGGACTACAACAATAATCTATGAACCACTGTGTGGCCTACAACAATAATATATACACCTCTGTGTGGTCTACCACAATAATCTATGAACCACTGTGTGATCTACAAAAATGTATATACACCACTGTGTGGCCTACAACAATAAGCTATACACCACTGGGTGGACTACAACAATAATCTATGAACCACTGTGTGGCCTACAACAATAATCTATACACCACTGTGTGGTCTACCACAATAATCTATGAACCACTCTGTGACCTACAACAATGTATATACAACACTGTGTGGCCTACAGCAATAATCTATACACCACTGGGTGGACTGCAACAATAATCAATGCACCACTGTGTGGTCTACAACAATAATCTGTACACCACTGTGTGGCCTACAACAATAATCTAGGCACCACTGTGTGGCCTACAACAATAAGCTATACACCACTGGGTGGACTACAACAATAATCTATGAACCACTGTGTGGCCTACAACAATAATCTATACACCACTGTGTGGTCTACCACAATAATCTATGAACCACTGTGTGACCTACACAAATGTATATACAACACTGTGTGGCCTACAGCAATAATCTATACACCACTGGGTGGACTGCAACAATAATCTATGCACCACTGTGTGGCCTACAACAATAATCTGTACACCACTGTGTGGCCTACAACAATAATCTAGGCACCACTGTGTGGCCTACAACAATAATCTATGCACCACTGTGTGGCCTACAACAATAATCTATGCACCACTGTGTGGCCTACAACAATACTCTAAACACTACTGTGTGGCCTACAACAATAATCTATGCACCACTGTGTGACCTACAACAATAATCTATGCACCACTGTGTGGGCTACAATAATAATCTTTACACCACCATGTGGTCTACAACAATAATCTATACACCACTGTGTGGCCTACAACAATAATCTATACACCACTGTGTGGTCTACCACAATAATCTATGAACCACTGTGTGACCTACACAAATGTATATACAACACTGTGTGGCCTACAGCAATAATCTATACACCACTGGGTGGACTGCAACAATAATCTATGCACCACTGTGTGGCCTACAACAATAATCTGTACACCACTGTGTGGCCTACAACAATAATCTAGGCACCACTGTGTGGCCTACAACAATAATCTATGCACCACTGTGTGGCCTACAACAATAATCTATGCACCACTGTGTGGCCTACAACAATACTCTAAACACTACTGTGTGGCCTACAACAATAATCTATGCACCACTGTGTGACCTACAACAATAATCTATGCACCACTGTGTGGGCTACAATAATAATCTTTACACCACCATGTGGTCTACAACAATAATCTATACACCACTGTTTGGTCTACAACAATAATATATACACCACTGTGTGGACTTCAACAATACCTAATACATCACTGTGTTGTCTACAACAATAATCTATGCACCACCGTGTGGTCTACAACAATAATCTATACACCACTATGTGGTCTAATACAACACTCTATACACCACTGTGTCGACTGCAACACTACTCAATGCACTACTGTGTGGTCTATCATAATACTCAATGCACCACTGTGTGGTCTACAACAATAATCTATACAACACTGTGTATCCTACAACATAATATATACAACAATGTGTGGCCTACAACATTATCTATACAACACACCAAGTTAGGGCCCCCTAATTTGGGACAGCACACCGAGTTAGGGCCCCCTGATTTGGAATGGCACACCGAGTTAGGGACCCTGATTTCGGACAGCACACCGATTTATGGCCCCGCTGATTTGGGACACTGTTCGATATCTGTAAGAACTTAACAAATGTTTTAATACTATATTTTTTTAAGTTAATTATGTTTTGTGTGTTTTCATGATACGTGTAAGTATATTATTGCACAATATACGTGAATGTATTGTATTTATTCAAGATTTGTGTTGCCGGTCCCACAAGTGATAGAGCCAGCGACGCCCGTCGTTGTAATTTACTCTGCACCAGTACTCCAGGTTGTGGATAACGGCGGCACAGTACAACCGAGCATGGCGTCTGGAACTACCGCAAGGCTGAAGTTTACCATGACAATCACAAACTATTTAAGTAAACTAACTTTTAGTACTTTCAATTTAAAGAGCCTTACCCACCAAATAACGGCAAAATTGAACTACAAAATCTTTCATCAAAACTCTATCCATGTGTTCGGTTCATGTAATACTGTATGTATATAAATATATACTTCGTCGACAGTAGGTTAAGAAACAGTGTACATAATTATGTTGTAAAATGTGGCTGTTGTTGGCGGGATTCGTCAGTAGGTTAAGAAATAGTGTACATAATTATGTTGTAAAATGTGGCTGTTGTTGGCGGGATTCGTCAGTAGGTTAAGAAACAGTGTACATAATTATGTTGTAAAATGTGGCTGTTGTTGGCGGGATTCGTCAGTAGGTCAAACAAGTTCGCTTTATACAAGAATCGTTTCAAAAGTCCGGATACATGCTGTGTAATATCTAGACTAATTATCATTTCATACATCTACTTAATTGTTACTTAATAGTTACAAAAAAAAAAAAATAATAATAATAATTGATGTTTTTCTGGAGTTTCTCATTAATGCCAAACTTAATTTCTTTTCAAACATAAAGTGTGGATGTTTGAAAACATTTATAAAGTAACCGTGTATAGCAATGTAATATTCGTAATGTCACGGATTATGCAAATTTGAGTGCACACTTTCTTTTTTGACTCGGTATAAATTATGAATTTGTTTTCAGCATATGAGAAACCAGGCCTAATATTCATCAAACTTTTGAGCACAAGAATCAGACTCAGACTCAAAATCTATTTTTTTTGCAATCCCTATCAACACAAAAGTATGGGTAAGAATTTTGATTTTCAGACATTTTCTGCTAAATTACCTTTAAAATTACTCGCTTCTGGAAGTAAATGTAGTAATTTGTTTGTAAATTATTTTTTTTAGGAATTAAAAATATTGAGATTTTGAGTTGAGTTCGATTCTTGTGCTTAAAAGTGTGATGAATATTAGGCGTCACACGAAACGGCTGAGACACGTGTATACTCGTGCATACGTGTCTTACATTGCTGAGACACGTGTATACTCGTGCATACGTGTCTTACATTGCTGAGACACGTGTATACTCGTGCATACGTGTCTTACATTGCTGAGACACGTGTATACTCGTGCATACGTGTCTTACATTGCTGGGACACGTGTATACTCGTACATACGTGTCTTACATTGTGCATGTAGTATTTTGAGAACTATAACTTAAGTGGTATTTAACGAACATATACAGTGGGTTATGGGGTATAGAATCACTTGGGTTAACAATCTAAATTTAAAATAAAGGAAAATGCCTATTTAGTTTCTATTTTAGATTTACCCCTTTAGTTGTACGATAACAATTTTTTCTGAAATTATTGTCCTTTACCTGTGATTTTTTAATAATTTTTGCACCACTATTAACATAATTTCATTGCATCCCTATAAGTGCCAATAGTTAACTTATTTGATTATTACATTTTAACTTTTGTCCCTAACATTTGCACCAAACCATTTCACCGCTGCATAAATGCATGATTATATGATATATCTTCAAGCACGGACAATTTTTAAATAATCTAAAAAACATGAGCTGAAAAAATTGATTTTTTTAAAACAGAAAATGATTCACCAATGACTCTATACATCCCAAAGCATTATACAATTAATGATGAATGTTATGTTTGCAGATTCACCCAATATTGCCGGTGCGTATGTCCATTCATGTGAAGTTGCCAATAACGCCGGTTTCACAGGACCGAACTTGAGGACTTTCATAGGTTCAGACGGGTAAGCAGCTTTGTTTTGTAATAGAAGCTTGTACAAGTACCACAGACTGCTACACCTCGTCAATACCACTGACTACTACAACTATTTAATACCACTGACTGCTACAGCTCTTTAATACCACAGAGAGCTACAACATTTTAATACAAAAGACTCCTACAATCGGACGGCTAAACCTCGTTAGTACTACAGACTGCTACACATCGTTAATACCATAGACTGATACACATCGTTAATATCACAGAATGCTACAACTCGTTATTACCACAAACTGCTACAGCTCGTTAATACCGCTGACTGCTACACCTCGTTAATACCACAGACTGCTACAACTCGTTAATACCACAGACTGCTACAGCTCTTTAATACCACTGACTGCTAAACCTCGTTCATACCACTGACTGCTACAGCTCGTTAATACCACAGACTGATACAGCTCGTTAATACCACAGACTGATACACCACGTTAATACCACAGACTGATACAGCTCTTTAATACCACAGACTGCTACAATTTTTTAATACAAAATACTCCTACAATCGGACGGCTAATACCACAGACTGCTACACCTCGTTACTACTACAAACTGCTACAACTCGTTAATACCACAGACTGCTACACCTCGTTACTACTACAAACTGCTACAACTCGTTAATACCGCAGACTGCTACACCTCGTTTCTTCTATATACTGCTACAACTCGTTAATACCACTGACTGATACACCTCGTTAATACCACAGACTGCTACACATCGTTTCTACTATATACTGCTACAGCTCGTTAATATCACAGACTGCTACAGCTCTTTAATACCACAGACTGCTACAACTCGTTAATACCACAGACTGCTACAGCTCTTTAATACCACAGACTGCTACAACTCGTTAATACCACAGACTGCTACACCTCGTTAATACCACTGACTGATACACCTCGTTACTACTACAAACTGCTACAACTCGTTAATACCGCCGACTGCTACACCTCGTTTCTACTATATACTGCTGTACCTCGTTAATACCACAGTCTATTGCAACTCGTTAATACCACAAACTGCTACAACTCGTTAATACCACTGACTGATACACCTCGTTAATACCACTGACTGATACACCTCGTTAATACCACAGAGAGCTACAACGTTTTAATACAAAAGATTCCTACAATCGAACGGCTAAACCTCGTAAATACTACAGACTGCTACACCTCGTTAATACCATAGACTGATACACCTCATTAATATCACAGAATGCTACAACTCGTTCATACCACATACAGATATACCACGATAATACCACGGAATGCTACAACTCATGAATACCACAGACTGATAAACCTCGTTTATACCATATACTGCTATACCTCAATACAATTGACTGCTACAACTCGTTAATACTACAGACTACTACAACTCGTTAATACCACATACTGCTACAATTCGCTAATACCACATACTACTAAAATTCGCTAATATCACAGACTGCTACACCTCGTTAATAGCACAGACTGCTACACCTCGCTAATACCACAAACTGCTGCACCTCGTTAATACCACAGCCTTCTGCAACTCGTTAATACCACAAACTGCTGCATCTCGTTAATAACCACAGACTGCTACACCTCGTTAATACCACAAACTGCTGCATCTCGTTAATACCACAGACTGCTACACCTCGTTAATACCACACACTGCTGCACCTCGTTAATACCACAGTCTGCTGCAACTCGTTAATACCACAAACTGCTACACCTCGTTAATAGCACAGACTGCTACACCTCGCTAATACCACAAACAGCTGCACCTCGTTAATACCACAGCCTTCTGCAACTCGTTAATACCACAAACTGCTGCATCTCGTTAATAACCACAGACTGCTACACCTCGTTAATACCACAAACTGCTGCATCTCGTTAATACCACAGACTGCTACACCTCGTTAATACCACACACTGCTGCACCTCGTTAATACCACAGTCTGCTGCAACTCGTTAATACCACAAACTGCTGCACCTCGTTAATACCACAAACTGCTACAACTCGTTAATACCCCAGACTGATACAACTCGTTAATACCACAGACTGCTGCAACTCGTTAATACCACATACTGTTACACCTCGTTACTACTACAAACTGCTACAACTCGTTAATACCACAGACTGCTACACCTCGTTACTACTACAAACTGCTACAACTCATTAATACCGCAGACTGCTACACCTCGTTTCTACTATATACTGCTACAACTCGTTAATACCACAGACTGATACACCTCGTTAATACCACATACTGCTGCAACTCGTTAATACCACAGACTGCTGCAGCTCGTTAATACGACATACTGCTACAACTCGTTAATACCACAGACTGCTACACCTCGTTAATATCACATACTGATACACCTCGTTTATACCTCATATTGCTACAACTCGTTACTACTACAGATTGCTACAACTCCTTAATAATCCCTCGTTGATATCACAGACTGCCTCACTATAAAACTACTTATGAACGTTCATGTATAATGACTGCATCCGCCAATACCGAAAATAATTACTCACCGAGTGTCCACTAATGGGACGATATATACAGTAGCATACTCATTATGTGGCTAACGTCTGATTTCAGATGCTTCGATAACGTAGACATCTTCTACTACGATAATACAGATACTGGCTTCAAGGGAAGCTCAACGACTGTAAGTAAATTTCGAGTCACTTTAATTTATCGAATATTTATAGGTTATTAGATTTGTATTGGGATATATGCACGAGTTCTTTTGCGTATTAATATTGCGCGATGTAAAATATTCAGATAAGAGTTATCCCAGTTATAATTTCCCTATATTTGGAGGGAGCAGTTTACTTAACGAATTAGATGATGCTGCACTTTGCATCATTCTTATGAACTGTTTCTTAATCTTATTTCGTTCTTTGTATTTTATTTTATTCATTCATTCTATATGCTATTATTCGTATTCATAATTTTGATAAAGCATCATTACTGGTAACATTTAGGTATTCGGTTGGGGCCAGATACAATGTCGCAGTGTCGTGGGCGACAACTCGACATTGCGATACATTGCGATACGACAACTCGACATTGCGATACGACAGTGATGTCGTATCGCAATGTCGCGATGTCGCGATGTCGTGGTGTCGGGCGTCGCATTGTCGCTCACGACAACGCGACATTATAACGCATTGTCGTAATGTCGCCCACGACAACGCGACATTCTTTCAATTGTCGTAATGTTGCCAACGACAACGCGACATTCTTTCAATTGTCGTAATGTCGCGATGTCGTTGGCGACATTACGACAATTGAAAGAATGTCGCATTGTCATGGGCGACATTACGACAATACGACATAATGTCACGTTGTCGTGCACGATAATGCGATGCCCGACAATGCGACATCGCGACATCGCGATACGACATCGCGACATCGCGATACGACATCAGGACACGACATCATGACATAATTGTCGCGATGTCGTATCGCAATGTCGTGATGTCGTATCGCAATGTCGAGTTGTCGTATCGCAATGTCGCACTGTCGTATCGCGATGTCGCGATGTCACGTTGTCGACAATGCGACATTGTATCTGGCCCCAACCGGACACCGTAATTTAGAGTGTGATTATTTTAAAACCCTGCATACTTCATAAACATATATGCAAATTGATTCATTACAATGTATATTTCAAAAATCATTTACTCCGCCTAATGTTTTTATTTTACTATAGAAATAAGGATAAACACCGAGTAACACAAATGTTATCACCCGCTGAAAATAAAGTAAAATCTCAACATTTCTGTATCTCAAAATTATGAATATTGTTGTATTGATCTCCTTATTTTGAGAAAATCAATATGCATGAACATCCAAGAATGTTATTGAAATACTCTGACTGTCTTAACTTTTCAGTCTGGAGGTGTGCGGACGTATACATCATTCTCACCAAAGTTTGAAATGTCTGGGTTTAACAATGGACTGAGCACAACGAGCTCTAACCCACTTCACTTCAAGTGTTCTCTGACAACTTGTGATACCCCGTCCAACTGTGATGACGTAAGTTATATATATATATATATATATATATATACATACACACGTAATCGCGTATAATTTATCTATCGTACACGTTTGCATTAAAACAACAGTCATGTACACGTTAAATTGCTGTACAAACCCACGCATAGGTGTACTGGAAGTACATTTTCAAGCTTTCTAGTTTGCGATTTTTCAAAATGAAGTTCAAACTAAGATTCACTTACATATTTTTAGTGATATGACTTTTGTCTCTAGAAAACTGCTGAGAAAAGTAGGGGTCATGTGGCATATAAGAAAGTAAAATGCTGATCTTTGTTGACACCATGAACAAACTGCATTCATTCGGCACCTCTTACATGTATCCTATTTTCACTTTCAAAACTTTCAAGTTGATAAATAAAATCATCATACAACAATGCAAATGGTTCTTAGCTCTCACAAACAAGTCAATAAAGTCATTTCAGCCATAACAACAATCTTTAAATACTGAAAAATGCCTTTTATCACAAAAAAATTAGGGATTATATAGTTGGGGACTCCTTTCGAGTGATTTACTTCCTGAATGCCTATATACACGTATATACACAATGCGGACCTACGGTGCCATTGCGTTTGTGTGCTGTGGTTTTCATGGGACAATGTTCTCATTTTTTTCTGAAAGTGCGAGATTTCTTGTCAAAAGTGTGAAAGAGAACAAGTATGTTTGATTTCAGAGAGCTTCGGCCTAATTCCGTTTTTGCTTTGTTAATATTACTAGGCAGTATTAATCTCGACATAAATTAGTATTTTTATTACAGAACAATTGCGGTGCCCTGAGAAGGAAGAAAAGGGAGTTATCCAGAAATGATTCAGTAGTAACAACTTCAGTCATCATTACAAACGGTAGGCAAAACACTTATATATACGGTAGGCAAAACACTTATATATACGGTAGGCAAAACACTTATATATGTTTTATTTTAACATAGAACATCACAGTGAATTATCGTTTTTATATCACTATGCGTATTTCAGTCGTAAACAAAAAAATCACTGACCAATTCTACTCTTAAAAATATAAACTGGAACTCATAATACGCGATACTGCATCAAAGTCTTTGTTCTATTTCTTAATACCAAAATATGTTTGTATTAGTGTATAATAATATAGTCAAATATGCATTATATCACCCAATGCTGTAACATCCACTATTGATACTTGCCATCCGGTAAACAGTTATGCTACCTGTACAAGTGCTATAAATAAACCTTTGGCCCTTCACGCTTTCTTTTATGCTAAGCTCATGGGAAATACATTCATAGTATGTCTCATTTTTATTTCTTCCATGTGAACGAATATTACAAATGTTTACATACATTCAAAATTTAACACAATCTATACAAGGAAACATTAACGCATACACTGAACGACATTAACAACGCAACAGGGAAATAAACTAAGATAACTGACATATTTCAATAGAAATTAAATTGTAATTTCATCTATTCTATTTAACAAGATGTACAGTTGATTTGCTGAAATTTTTTATTCAAATTGATCAACAATGAACCCCAAAAAGCAAATGTCACACAAATATCCCAATATGCGTAGGAGGCGTGCATTGCCGCTAATGGTGGTTATTGTGACTTTTGCTTTTGGGGGTATAGTATTGTTATATTTTCAATTTAACAAGTTTATTGTTTTCAGAATCCAACTGTAGATATGGTTAAATAGAATAGATGGAATTAAAATTTAATTTCTATTGAAATATGTCAGTTATCTTAGTTTATTTCCCTGTTGCGTTTTTAAAGTCGTTCAGTGTACACTTACAACAATTTAATGGGGGTACCCCAGGCTTTTTCTTGAAATAAAAAAAGTAAAATAAAAAAGAATGTTCCAGTTTACGATAAAACTGTGATTTCAATCAAATCTGATGTACATAGAGGATCTTACATGAGTATTCATCCATTATTGAATTTATTAAACGAGTTGGCAAAATGATATAATGCGAGGCTCTTGTCGAGCATTATATAATTTTTGCTAACGAGTTTAATAAATTCAATAATGAATGAGAACGAATGTTAGATTCTGTTTATCACATAACTCACATATTGACTTTTATTGCATTTTGCCTGACGTAATTAACGTTATCTTATATCTTATTACACTCCCACACGCATGTTATGTGATAAGTACTGTTATTCAGGTCTTAAATTTGTATTCACCCATAGATTTTGAATGAAATCGTGCTAAAATGCTTTAATTAACACTGGTGCGTAACCAAGGATAACACATATTACTGTGCAGACTGCTTGTAAATAAGGGGCCATTTTTAGGCTCAGTCACTGTGATTTGGGCCTAGAACATATCATTATTAGTCAATTTTAGGTCGGACCCCTAGATCCCCCCCACCCCCACACACACACCCCAAAGGTACACCATTCACTAATACTGCTAGTAATTAACAAGAATAAACATACATTTCAAATTAGTATATAGCGGATATTTGTTGTTTTGGAGTGAATAACAGATTTTATTTCATCGATAAGTGTGAAAACTTTATATATTCACGAACGCGCCACATGAGTGAAAATATTGAATTTTGATCACTTCGAGACAGTGGTTTAGTATTATAAAATTGCTGTTTTTTAATTCCCCATAACTTCTGAACTACTTAACCGATTTCAATAATCTATGACTCATTTTGTTAGTTAAGTTATTTCCAATCCTATGTTATAACTTTTCTTTAGCAACTTTCGGAAAAAAATAGTTTCTGATAAAAATGACCACCTGACATTTTTTACTGTAGATGACAACAATTCTGAAATACTTGACCAGTTTTAAAAACTAGAGCTCATTTTCTTAGTTAGACAATTTACAGTTGAATGATATATATTAAACAGTTATTTTCTAAACAAATAAAAAAAAAAGTTTCTGATATTGAAAAATAAAATAGTTCCGGCAGTGAAAATATAAAACTCTGTATTTCACTCGTTGATTACTAAAATCCACTATTTCACTGCTAAGCATAAAATAAATACGCGTATAATAATTATTCTTACATTTAAAAACGGAACATATTTGATTTTCAATTATTTTTAGTCCGCTGGTTTTTATTTCACATTTATACAGTACTTTTGTCCCAAAGGTTAACATATGTCAATAAACAGTTGCATACTATTTGTCTACTTCTTTCAGTTAAAACACTTTAACTTTAACATCTTTAACATCTCTAGAAATTAAAAAAAACACCAAGTGTTGCGTTTTCAAATATACTGCATGTATACTCTTTCTTACAACAGTTAATTATAATAAAATATCTTTACGTACAAATGGTTAATGTATGTTGCCGTGTGATCTGGCTGTTATTTAATTTTCTTCTGTAAACCTACATCAAACGACTAGAAATTTGCAACAGAAATGAATAATTGACATTTTTATATATACTGGAAAAAACACACACGCAAAACATGTGCATGGGCATACCACTAATTAGCATAACGTTACTAATTAGCATAATGCTAGTTTAGTTCTTCGTCTACTTCCGGAGACTACTAGTAAAATATCCGACATTGATTCGGAACATCCAATACAGTTAATGGCGGCAATTCAAAACGACGAGGCTATGAAAAGCGTTGGTTTGTATGTATTTAACGACAATAAATATACGTATAGGTATGGTGCATACATGACGTATGCACCTTTTTGCGTTAGGTACATTATTTAGCGTTTTATAAGCTAACAGCTAATGTGGCTTTAAACAAAATCTCATCCTTAACAACGCCTTCTTTTTGTTATAGAATGTCATGTGTCTGATGTGTAGAATGTCATGTGTCTGATGTGTAGAATGTAGTGTCTGATGTATAGAATGTCAGGTGTCTGATGTGTAGAATGTCATATGTCTGATGCATAGAAAGTCATGTGTCTGATGTTTAGAATGTCATGTGTCTGATGTTTAGAATATCATGTGTCTGATGTGTAGAATGTAATGTGTCTGATGTATAGAATGTCATGTGTCTGATGTATTTGATTAATTTATAAAGAGACGTACATGTAAACGGACAGTTGACGTAGATATAAGCATTTTTCCAAAACATCTCTTTTAAAAGGACATACTAGTATTTAAGTAGCCTATCTCTGGATGTTAAACTAAAAGTATCTGGTAGAATAAACACAACATCATGAATTTAAAGATTTTCCCTAGGTTTTGTTTCTAGACCTCATTTCATAAAAAGGTATCATTATCGGTTCATCATGAATAATAGAACGGCTGTAAATAAAAATATTTATATACTTGTAAATATATTCACAGACGTGGGCGATGAACAGTGTGGCTGTTCTGAATCCATCATGTTCCCGGCCACAATGGGAGGTCTGGGTACCGTTTCCGTGATCCTGTTCGGAATTATGATCTACGCCTACACAGATGTCATTCGCGTTTTGAAGACAGCCACGGAGAAGAAACGAGCAAAGTTGCACAACCACCTTGTTGTTCCAAACTCCAAGGCGTCACTGAGGTCAAGGTCACGAGATAGCAGCGATAGGTCACGAGATGTCAGGGACAATAGTAGCGCCAGCAGCCTTCCTCCAAAATACATGCCATGAACATCTTCTGAAAGTGAGCAAATGCAGCAGAAACTGTAGAGTGTTATTCATCCGAATACAAAGAGAAAAACACAACTTCGTATACAGATTTAATTTATGATAGTGAGACTTCTAGAAATAAACATGATCCTTTTTATGCTGCAACATGTATTTTTGACAATAACGCTGTAATTTGTAATTACTTTTATACTGAGGTATATATTAAATTAATAGTTATATCACCTGCACAAGGATTTGCTTGTTTCCCTGGTATCAATACGTTTCATTGCTTGATTCCCAAGCCTCCAATATAAGTCATTTGTAGGAATCATATATCTCATAATTGCTTTTATTATATTCACATTCTCACGTCATGTTTTTCATTCCAAAATGGACATTTGGCAATCCTGTTTTTTTTGAAAACTCATGGCGTCCCGTTAGTTGTTCTACATAACTTGCAATTGTTCAATCATTAATATTAATTATAAGAATAGTTTAAAGCAAATTGTTTTTGCATATTATTAATTGTTGATTATATTGCACCAATAATATATTTAGAACTATGGTAGAATAAGACGAAAACAAAGAAACTCACAATTTTATTGAATTATATGCAAGCGGGTTTCGGGTCAAAATGATGCTGGATAAATAAACGGAGACGCGACTTTCAGTGTTCGATAAATACTTCAAAATTACCGTGTAAATTAAACAATAATTTCTAATGGTTTTCGGAGAGTATTGCTGAAATTTACTAGTTTATCTAACAATAATTATAAAAACAGCGTGGTCTATTGCTCTATTTATTTGTTTTTGTTATTATGTAAAACTAAGTGTTTGCAACGTACAGTTCCATCAATCATAGTTAAACATTTTGTACTTCAATCAGAAACTAAGATAATGAAGTTCCTGCATTAACTAAACTTTTTTTTTTCAATACTTAAGGAACTTTAATATTAGATATTTTTATTGTCGATTGGCTTTAGCAAGTGGGCACAATGACGGACCTCTGTCCGTTAGTCTTTTTTTCTTTCTTTCAACAATATATTATGAACTATAAATGAAAAAACTTTCAAATTTTGTGAGTGGGTGTACGACATATACTATACCAGTATGCCAGTATGTGCCAATATGTCCATCACATTGGCATTTAGGTTTATAAGGACTAACAAATTACACAATCTTTACACATTGAGCTTTCAACAATATATATTTAAAACTTCAGTTTGGCCAGTTGTTGTATTAGGACTTTATTATTCATACAAAACACCCATATGTGTCCATGACCTTGACATTTAGCTTTAAAGGGGCTAAACAAATACGTTTGAAACCAAATGGTCAAACTATTAAATGTTGAACTTTTTTTTTCATCGATAGCTTTAAAACTATAGGCGATACACATTTCATATTTGGTCAGTGACTGTATAAGGACATACTATATAGTATAATTAGTCTGAGAAAGTTACGACTCGAGTAATATTTTTTTCTTTTATAAATGTTTATTTTTAGTATTTGCCATCTTCGGGATGGTTAAAATTCTGTACTATTGAGTTTATGAATATTAAGTTCTGCTCAACCCAGGGCTAGGGGAGGGTGGGTGAGGGGTGGGAGGAGTGGTAGCAAGCATATTTCACTACCGTTCATAAGGTCTCATACTCTTTTAGTGTACCATTAAATATTGTTGATGAAACCTTTAAAATTAATTTCATGAACAAAAAGGTTCGTTCTATGTTTGGATTTTATAAACAATGGATGTAAATACCTTTAATTAAGCATGTTTACTTGACCGTCCTAAGATAGTTTCCAGTAATTTAACTTTCACCCCTGAAGTCATTGTCTACATACAAATGTAAATTCATAGAACACGTCACAATTTTGTACCGTAATCTTTCAAACATATCTCTGTCTTTACAATGTAATCGAATTTCTTCACAAATACATGCAAAACATATTGATCATTATCCTTGCGTTGTCTTTTTATTTTTTGCCATCGTTATTTGTTTATACCCCCGCTTTCACAAAGTGAGTTGGAGGCTATATAGGAATCACGTCGTCCGTAACGTCCAGTCGCGTCGCGTAACACATGTTTGCCCCGTCGCGTCCTGTCCTGTCCAGTCCCGTCGCGTCCCGTAACACATTTGTAATACTTGCATATCTCAAACACTTTAAATGGGTTGTTCCCAAACTTCATATACTCATAACAACCGGTGACCTTATGCCCCTCTACATCAACCATCATTGATTGCCTAATTTATTACAGAATTATGGCCCTTTGTTTGACTTAGAAGTGTTCATTCTAATATTGTATAATGACATTTTAATGCATTTGTTTTCAAATTGATTGTTCCCAATCTGTATGTACACATAAAAACTGATTACCTTATGTCCCTATTCACCACACAGTGTTGATGATTAATTTATAAGAGAATTATGGCCCTTTATTTAACTTAGAATTTTTTACTCTATAATGAACTTCATGTGGCTTTCACTTTTCTTGGATTGTTATTACACCTGGCATACAGTTCACATATAATGATATGATGTGTCTCTGTATAAAACGGTTTTGCGATTCTGCAATATTTTTTTTACAGAATAATGGGCCTTTGTTTTACTTAGAATTTTTTTTTCACATTGATTAACAGGTATTTTAGACATTTATTATTCTTGAATTTGCCCATCCTCATCGGCTATAGCAAAAAAGCGGGGATATTCATCACCTTCAGTGATAATTCTAGTTGTTGGCTGCATCTGGGAGGAACATTACCTGGCTGAATGGCGCTTGAAACTTCATGAACTTGACAACATTTTAGTGACTTCCTGATCTTCAAAATGAACCTTTGCTAACTAACAATAAAAATATGCCCGTGGAAAAAACTGAATAACACTGCATCTAATATGTAATGGTTTTAAGAAGTTCTACAATGTTCTTCTGATACTTATAATAAATAATAATAATATATTAATTTCAAGATGAAAAATATTTGGCTACAAGCCATTCTAACATATGGTCATCAATGAATGGTGTTTTACGGCACGTCGACACATAAATAGGTGATATTGTGCCCTGTGGTCATCAAATAAAATAGAATATATAAACTTAATTAAAACAATGGTACAAAAAGAATATAATATGTCTAGAAACTTCATGATTTTTCTTAAATGGTAGTATTTGAGATAAATTGATTAAGATTGATTCAACTTTCAGGCGATGTGTAAACAATTTAAAATAATGTTTAACAATCTTCAATAGTATATGTTGTTAGAATATCAATATTAATATTTAAAAAAAACACACATAAATATTGGCAAGTAAATAAACAATGTACACGTGCATGAACTGAGATTTACGTAAAAAAGGTTATAATTTATCAAGTTGTCAAATATATGTTTATGACTCAGACCTGGGTGAATTTGTAATAAATAAAGTAGTTTCAGTTATTAAACTTGCGTAGTGTTACAGGTTTAACTCAACCAATCAAAATCGTTCCAGGTTGTATTACACGTGTGTCATACAATAGAATATTAAATGGGTGTTCGACACTGCTAACAAGGGACGGTATGTGATGAAACAAATTATTAAAACAGAACCTTAAGTACTGCTGTAAGATGATCGAAAACTTTAGAAGTGACGGTATAATGAATATGCAAGTGATCTTGAGAAATATTTTCAGATTGCCAAAGTACATATCATACCTATCTTTTTTTTCTCGACAATATCAGCATTTTTAAATAGTAACACCTACACACACACGCACACGCACACGCACGCACGCACGCACGCACGCACACACACACACACACACACGAAAATACCACAGCACTTTACTTGGTGTTAGCTTACACCGACAGACCTAACAAGAGCACTTTATGCAGGTTTACAATCATATTGTCCAAAAAGTAAATTCGAACTATACATTTTATAGCATGTTCTTTATAGACCTCTTAGAAAGTTACTCTTTCTATGGTTAATAAGGAAACTATGATCTTAAACGAGTTCGCATTCCATATACATCTAGATTTATGAAACGAGTAATGAATTATTTTAATCTCTGATTAGTTCAAAACAATGCGTAATGAGTTTCATAAATGTTATATTGAATGGTGACTAGTTTAAGATCCTTTCTATCACAAGAAATTACAGTAAAATGTGTACAATAATTGAGATAAGGAATTTAACCGCATTACCGTCAAACTTTAGTGCAAAAATGCCATGTTACGCCATACCACATGTCATAAAATGGATATCAGAGTTCCCATTTTATTTCTTTGTAAACGGACGAGGAAAAATCAGAACACTCACAGGTGTTGAACTTGGGACAGCTTGCAGATGCAACACACTCTACCGTTTCACCAATAAAGCTAGATCTATGACCAGAAAGTAACAACACAAATATATACATCAAAACTCCAACAGATATTCTGTATGCGGTGATAATATTATATTTTTCTGCCTCAAATATAAGAAGGGAAAATGAAAAACGAGATTTGGCAGTTGCATAGTGTTCCATACGCGATTAAGTTAGACAAGTGAGTAAGTCCACAATCTGTACTCATTCATAGATCTCTGACATATGAAAATAAGGGCAACTATGCGCAACTACAGTACAAAATTTGGTACTAATACTAGTAATACAAATCTATACCAGATCAAGAAGCAATACTTTCATGAAAAGTAGTTCTTTTTGACAAGTCCGTACTGACTTTTCTCCCACAATTACCGATATTAATCAGTTACCAGTAATCTTTGTTTTACGACTATTCGATTATTGTAGCCGTGTTCCACATAGAAAGGCACACATTTACAATTTTGTTTACTTGGTTGGAAGATTTTATTATGCTAAATTCAGAATAACATTATCGATATTATGAAAATACCTGAACTGTAATGTTTTGCTTATGTCTATTTTTATATTACTAAGCGGTATATGAGGTGGGTGGGTGGGTAGGGATTGTAAAGGTACAAAATACCACTCTCTGTGAAAGGCTAAGCTCGAATGAAAAACGCCCTGTGTAAAATTCTATGTATAAATTACAAGCAAAACTCGTGCGAAACTTGCAAAACCGGTCGCCTATAAATAGCATTTATAAGACCAAGCCCACAAGCATTTGATTCAAAACAATACATCAACAAACTCACAGGCAGTTGTTCAATCAAATAAATCAAAATAAAACAAAGATACTTTATACTATCTGCACGTTCGGCGTAGTTTTTTATTATTGTCATTATTTATTTGCATTTTAAAAACAAATATCAATATATATCCAGCCTATACTGTTTCAAAAAAGAGATACATACTTGGTTTCATAAGACATTGGCTAAAACGAAATTTAAATTTTAGACATTGATTGTGATGCAAGAAAACTCTGATTAGAGAGTGCAGGGTTAATGAAGCCTTCAAGAAAGAATGATGATCACAATACGCCTTTGACTCCGCTTACTAATGCAGAGTGCGCAATTGCTTTAAACATGATCTAAAATGTCGACTAAAAGATTTTAATATTCACTATCTAACTTTAAAAACGTCAAGTTTCATCTATAAGTACTTATGAATGAATGAATGAATGAATGGTGTTTTACGGCATGTCGACATATAAATAGGTCATATTGTGCGCAAAAAACGACGAAAGATGAAGAAATTAAGTAGTAATTAAAAATTAATGTAAATATATAAAGATAAAACTATTAAAAAATAAGGGATGATATGGTAGTAATATAAACTATATATGTAAAACAACAAATGCCCGTCAACGGGTATATAAACAAGTAAATATATATAAGAACACATTATAATGATTTATATAGTCTGATTTCTTTTAGGAAATCTAAAACAAGACTAAAATCTATAGTATCAAATAACTCTTTCATAGCATTAACATTGTAGTACCTTTGACGCATAGGATCAAAGTGTACACATTCCAACAAGATGTGTTTGACCGTTAACGGTGCAAAGCAGGGTATACATTCTGGTAATTTCTCAGCTTGTAATACATATGAATGAGTATAACGTGTATGCTCTATCCTGCACCGGGCTAGGACAACTTCTTCTCGACGAATGGGTCTTCTAGAAGAACGCCATTCTCCAAGTAAGGTTTAATTGAATGGAGTTATTGTTAACTGACAAATCCCAAGCGGCTTGCCAAGAGTTACGAATACATGTGTTAATACAACTTTTAAAAACAGTATAAGGTAATTTAGCATTAGATATATGTAAACCTAATGCAGCTCTATCATTACCACGTATTCCTACATGGCTTGGAAGCCATCAGAAAATAATAACATTATCAACTATAAGAGAATTGTACTTTTCTAAAGTTGAAGCACAACTGCGTTATCTTGTTTCATATTACCCAGTGCTTGTAGAGATGAAAGGAAATCAGAAAAGATTACACAATGGTCATCATAAGATTCCTGAATATTATTTAAGGCAAGTTCAATTGCCTTAAGTTCATAAGTACTTATGACTTTTCTACACTATATACAACCTTACCACATAACCTTATCAAAGACAAACTTATTGCTCATATTCAAAAAGAAAATTTGGTAGAGAAAAAACTACATTTTTACCTGTAATAATATCAAAGCGTTTTTTACTAACGGCAGTTTAGACAAGTACAATATGTGGAAGTTTTTGAAGCTCTTATTTTCCTATTAGATTATATTTTCACCAGGTATGGAACTTCCGTTTATAGACAAATTGCTGGTATCCCTATGGGTACGAACTGTGAATCTCTTGTCGCAGATTTATTCTTGTATTTCTATTAAAGAGATACAAGATACAAGATACAAGATTTTATTAACCAATTAAGGGCCCTCAAAGGAGCAAGTAATTTAGTACAGTGATTGCAATGATAGGTAAGTAACAAACAAACAATAACAAAATAAACCAGAGCACAAACACTGAGCAGAGTCGCCTACAGTACATAAAAGTATAATCACACCAGTAGTTATATATTATTATTTATAATGACTATTAGGGTTAATTGTGTTTTTTAAAACACTGTATTAAGTAAGTACCTAATGCTTTCAGAATGTGTATATTTTCACAAGATAATAGCCAAATAAGTTGATTATTCAAATCAAGGCTGGAAAAATTAGAACATTCTGAAGATATGCATGTTAATAAACTAGTTCTTTCATCTGAATAATAAGGACATGTTAGGAGAAAATGCATCTCATCATCTATAGAATTACTGGTACAATGTTCACACAATCTATGTTCCACCGGAGTATTAGTATACCTTCCAGTTTCGATTTTAAGTCTATGGGAACTAAGACGAAATTTAGCAATGGCATTACGTTTTTCAAAATTATCAATACTACACAGGTTTCTAATTGGAAATCATGTTTAAAAGTGAAGTAAGTTCTCAATTTTCCATGAAGGAGCTTAGTTTTGTCTTTGTCCCAGTTTTCCTGGAATTTTTCAATTAGTTTTAGTTTTACTGTTTTTACAAGTTTTGACATTGACATTACTGAGGGAGAGTGGGGAGAAAATTGATCAATGTCCATGTTAAGTACTTCAAGAATTGATACAATTTCTGAGTACCATGAGTGAATACCTTTATGATGAAGACTTATAGATTCAAGCAAACCATCAGCAAGAAGGTTGGACGGATTATTTACTAGACGATGATAATATTTTAACATCGACATGATAACATCAAAGTACACCGGAAAACGACCCAAATCGGACATAACAGCAAAGTTGGTGGTTTTCTTATGTACCCCTAAAATATATTTGCAGTATCTTATATGTAATTTTTCAAATTCAAACTTATGAGACAGTTAAGTAAAGTCACAAGGATTAAAATTCCTTTTTCCAAAAGATCCCCAGCACTCACTACCATATAGTAAAATTGGCTTGATTGTATGGTCAAACACGTGGACACTTGTGGATATACCCGGATGCATGGAATTAAAATTTTCTTTAACATAAAAAGGGCTTTCAAACCTTTCTTATACAAGTCACTTCGAGCGCGTGAAAAACAACCAGATGCACAAAATGTAACTCCAAGATAATTATAAGAGGAGACACATTCTAAAGATTGGTTTTGAAGGACATATTTCTCTTTTACTAGCCTACCGGCCTTATTAAAGATGAACACTTTAGATTTCAAAATATTAATATTGAGACACGAATCCTGACAAAAGAGATTAAGCTTGTTTAATTTTTCTTGTAACCCAAGGGCTGTAGTAGATAAAAGAACAACATCGTCTGCGTACATAAGACAATCTAGCCTAGTGTTGTTAAGAATAGCCGGATCAGTAGTATCAGATAAATAATCTGGCAGGTCATTAATGAAGATTTTGAACAGGTTCGGACTGAGATTATCTCCTTGCCTAACACCTATCTGTGAAACAAAGGAATCCGTTACAGAATTGTTGTCTACCTTTACACATAGACGATTCTTTTGATACATATTTTTAATTACTTCGTAAAAGAGTCCCCCTATCTCCATTTTTAGGAGTTTAATCTTTATGCCCGAGTGTATAACGGTATCAAATGCTTTTCGGAAGTCTATAAAACAAGTGAATAATTGTTTGGTACCAGAGTTGATATATTTGTCAATAAGACTTTTAAGGATAAACATGTGATCTGAGGTTCTAGATATTTTTGAAAATCCAATTTGAAGAGAGCTGATTAGTTGGTGCTTTTGTAAAAACGTATCTAACCTGGCATTGAGGATACTGTTAAATAGTTTACCTAAGCATGATGTAACGGCTATACCTCTGTAATTTTCTGGATTCTTTGGATCTTTTGCCTTAAAAATAGGAGTTATGTAACCATGTGTCCATTCATTTGGGTAAAAGCCAGAAATAAGTACTTTATTAAACATTTTTTCTAGTGAGGGTAACAAGACGGACTGACCTGCTTTAAGCATTTCATTTGATATAAGTGGTAATCCTGAAGAAGAGCCAGACTTTAATTTTTTAATAGACTCTTGAATTTCCTTAGTGGTTATATGAAAATCTAATTCATTGAAAAGTTTCGAGTCGTTCGTTTCCATATCATTTAATTGTGAATCAAGTTCATCTAATCTGGATTTGAATGTAGCAGGTATAGAATTAAGATCTTTGAAGTAATCAACCATTCTGAAGCCTCAACAGATTGTGCATGGTCTTTTTTATTTTCATCCTTTAGTGAGCTGATGAGCTTCCAATAAGCTTTGGGATTTTCACTTTGTAAATCATCTAATTGAGATAAAATAGTTTCCTTAAAATGTTTAGCCTTATACTTACGGAGTTTATTATATTGCCTATATAACTTATAATAACTGCCCTTTATAATAGGATCGAATGGATATTTAGAATACAATTTACCTTTACTCATAACATGACTGCGCATGGATTTTAGATCATTATCAAACCATTTCTTATTTTGTTTCTTTCTATTGTTATTGTTTTTAGATAATCGGAGTGCTTTATTCGCTGCCAATAATATTATATTTTGTACGTCATCGCATGCTTTGTTTATGCTAGCTTCCGATAGTTCAATATCCTTATTCATGAAATTATGAATTTGCTCATTTACATCTGGATCTATTAGAGCCGACTGAAATTTACTAACTGATTGTTCATTCCATATGTACTTAGTGGGCATTGGCCTGGTTTGTTTGTTATTCAAATGATATGGAAAATCAGCAATAATGTTCCAAGAAATTTTACAATGTGTATCAGATAATGTGGGAACAAAATCAGCAACGGCAAAATGTAACACCTGAGATAACAATTCTTCAGAAAAAATGGCATAATCAACAACGCTACTGCCTTGAGGTGTATAACAAGTAAAATGACCTTAGGTGTCACCAAAGGTTCTACCATTAAGAATTCTAAGCCTGTTTGAAATGCACAGTTCAAGTATTTCTTTACCCCTAGCATCAGATACCTGATCAAGACTGTCACGTTTAAATACTGAATCTACAGAATAGTTTTGATTTAAGGGAATGTGAGAAGACTGGTCATTTTCTATAAAATCTGGTTCAGAAGAGGTACGACCATTAAAATCACCACACAGGATTACCTCCCCCTTATCTCTGTATATGAAAATATCTTCTTCTAATATGTTGAGTATATCTACCTCTAAACGTTTTGTGTATAAAGATGAACTTGGTGGATAATAAATGGTACATATAAAAATATCTTTAGAAAAATGGAAATAATTTTTATCCAACTGTATCCAGTGAAATTCTGAGTTAGTTATTGGAAGTATTTTTACCCCATGTCTGATCCCTTGCTTAATAAGAATAGCAAGACCCCCATAATGCCTGTTGTTACTTGAGACTTGACGACACACAGGAAAATATGTATAACCATCTATAGCTACTGAATCCCTATAACCAAGGTGAGTCTCTGCTAGAAAAATTATATCATGCTGAGAGATGTTGTCTATAAACACTTTATCTTTGGTTTTGTCGAACAATTTTGACCGTAATCCACCTACATTCCAGAAGCACATACTCAGGGAAGACACCTGTTTGACAGGGAGTTTAGGTGACATATCAATTTATTATTGATTACAAATATTATTGATTAGAAATAAAAGCTTTGAGCTTTATGTTACTAACTACTGTATATTTAACAACTATACACAATTATATCTCAATGACGAGTGATGACACTCCACAAAAATGCAAGTAAAATGTATATAAATATTTGTTTATAATATGTAATACTAGGACTGTGCTCTACTCAGTGCTATGTGAAAAAGTGCTTTATTCAATACTGATTAAACGGTAGTCTATTAAAGTTATACAACAAAGTTAAGACACAAGGTGTCATAAAAACTACAATAATTATTATAAACAGTATGAATGCTCTGTCTTCACAAGGTAATTGTATCAACAAATCAACAGGCCAAGTTTTGTGAAGAATGAAATCGTCCTTAAAACAAGGTAATTAGGTATTAAATGGTATTGGAGACACGCTACACAGAATGTACACCAATAGTCTAATATTAAATAGAACACGTACGGAAATATAAAAAAACACACACAAAAAACCCACTAAATACTAGATTAAAATGTGATACTCGAGTCACCCGAACACCGCTCCAACTTGAAGCAAGCAGTTTAAAATTCTACTTATCCAAAATCTAGTTTGAATGGGTAAACTTATGATACAGATTTTTAAAAGCTATACCGACGTAAACAGTATAGATAATTTCTAAAATGCAACAGATAAACCTTCAAAACAAGGGTATCTGGGTTATTTTAGCAAAAGTATACTTGTTACACTATATTGTTGAATCTTGTTATTGAATTCAAATTTAAGAAACAAATGTTCCAAATGCTAAAACCAGGACTAAAATATTGAGTGAGAGAGAGAGAATATGTATATATATTTATACATATATATAATGAAATGAAATGACAAAATCAAAAACTATACAATTCTTTCTCAGAATTCGCCTAATCACTGACAACTGACAATTATTGATTAACAACTGGCAATTATTGATTAATGGTTCCATGGACGCCGCTGTCCGTACCCTTGATTTCTCCTATATGATGATCTCTGAACTTGACTAGAATTATCCCTGTCCCTATACCTCTGATTTAAGGGAGATGCCCTGGTTAGGCCAAGAGCTGAATCCACACAGATTCTCATGTTGTTTGCCAACCGGGCTACCCCATTTTGAGTAAGATGATATGTATCACGTTGGTTAAAGAATGTATTAATTGGTACATTCCGCATTGCAAGATTGCTGTTATCGCAGCATGTGATGTTGTTTGATTCTGTAAACTGATCTTTCAAAATGGCATTATTCATGTTGGGTCTTTCATCCGATACTCAGGCAGTTGTAATTGAAGCCTTTCATGACACCTCTCGGTAGTTGGATTAAACATTGACAATGCTTTCTTTTCTACTATGGTTACTAATATCTATCCTAAGGAACTTCAACTCAACAAAGCTAACATTTTTGATACTGTCGCTTCTTTCCTTGATTTACATCTCTCCATTGAAAATGGCGAAATAATTAGTGAAATCTATGACAAGAGAGATGATTTTAATTTTGATATTGTTAATCATCCGCATTTAGAGGGGGATGATCACGGAGCAACTTCTTATGGGGTCTATGTGTCTCAAGTTATTCGTTTTTCTAGAGCTTGTGATCGAGTTGAGGACTTTAATATTCGTAATATTTGTATAACTAAAAAGCTACTCCATCAGAGCTACCGTTACCATAAACTTCGTAAAACCTTTACAAAATTTTATTATCGCAACCCTGATAAAAACTCTTCAGCGACAAGGACTATCGCAAACACTTCTATGGTGACGTGTTTAAAATCTTCGTAAAATACTTGGTCATGATCACTTTCATACTATATTTGTTAAACTTGTTAAAAGGATTATCGAAACAGGTTATGACCCTATCATTTTGCAACGCACTGCATGCTTGGTGGTGGGACCATTTACAGTTCGCCACTATGCTTTCCTTTTTAAGTACTTATGTTTGTTTGTCTGCAATCGTGTCTTTTCGTGCTCTCAATGGTTTATTCTCTTGTTGATCTGGCTTCTGCCAAGTCATTGAGTACCTTCTTTTTGGCTTTATAGGCTATTGTCTTTTGTATTTATATATACACGAGCATCTTTGTGTTTTACTTATATTGCCTATTAATTCTGCCTTGTTGGTTAGAGAATAGTTCATGGCGTGGATTTCTTTATTTACAACACTGTCCCGTTTTATTGGGATGACAGTAGGGTAAGTGTGAGGTTTTGTGCACCCTAGAACCTGGTTTAAACCCACAGCGGCCTTTTTTGCCACTGACCGTTCCAATGCGGTAGCCCTATTGTGAAACCTTGTGTGTTTGTGATGTCTTATCTTGCCTTTTATTATATATAGCTGTTCTTTGTTTCTTTGTGTGTTTGTGGTTGATGTCGTCCTTGAAAGCTACATTTCCTGTTCGATTTTTATATCTGCCTTTATAGTTATACATTTACGATAGTTTCAAAACGTATCCCGATTTCAGCCACTGCCTTCTAAATCAGTAAAACGACTAAAACTCTAAAATTTCGCACTTGTACTCTCCAATGGTTATAGAATTAATAATATTCATGTTCAATAATCGGGTCCTTGGCTGTGTTGCTCAACAATCGCGTCGTTGATTGTGTTGTTCAACAATCGCGTCGTTGATTCTGCTGTTTAACAATCGGGTCGATGGTTGTGTTGTTCAATCAACAGTTGGGATGTTTGCTATCTAACCTTTTGTCTCTTGTTAAACAATATTTAAACATGTCCAACAATTACAAGAAGGATAAAAAGATCGGACATTCCGGAAAGCAGCATTCAAGGACGACAGTCAACCACAAAACACAAAAACAAACACGCAAACAGACAAACGAAAAGGCAAAAGTAATAAAAAATGCAAACGACATCACAAACACAAAAAGGTTGACAATAGGGCTACCGCCTTGGAACGGTCAGTGGCAAAGTAGGCCAAGGGGAGTTTAAACCGGTTCTAGGGTGCACCAAACCTCACACTTACCCTATTGTCAACCCATTAAAACAGAACAGTGTAAATAAAGAAATCCCCGCCATGATTTAATCTCTAACCAACAAGGCAGCACCAATAGGCAATATAAGTAAAACACAAATATGCTCGTGTAAATATAATACAAAACATCAATAGCATAGAAAGCCACAATGAAGGTACACAATGACTTGGCAGAAGTCAGAGCAACAAGAGAATAAACCATTAAGGGCACGACAGGAAAGATTATAGACAAACATCAAACGCCACCGTCCCAATGGACTTTAGGTAGGCGTCATCATAGGGTCCACAGCCTGTCCGGTCATCGTACAATTAAAGAGGAAAGCATAGTGGCGAACTGTAAAAGGATCCACCACCAAGCATGCAGTACGTTGCAAAATGATAGGGTCATAACCTCTTTTGATAAACTTTTTAACAAGTTTAACAAAGATAGTATGAAAGTGATCATGACCATGAATCTTACGAAGTTTATAAATCACATCACCATAGAAGTCAGGTTGTGATAGTCCTTGTCGCAAAAGAGTCCTTAAATTACTTTTATATTTGGAAAGAAGATCAGGGTTACAATAATAACATCTCGCAAAGGTTTTACGAAGTTTATGGTAACGGTAACCCTGATTGAGTAGCTTTTTAGTTATACAAAGATTACGAATATTAAAGTCCTCAACTCGAGTACAAGCTCTTGAAAAACGAATAAGTTGAGACACATACACCCCATAAGAATTTGCTCGGGGAACATCCCCATCCAAGTGGGGGTAATTAACAATGTCAAAATTAAAATCATCTCTCTTGTCATAGATTTTGCTAATTATTTCACCATTTTCAATCGAGAGATCTAAATCAAGAAAATAAGCGTTATTATCAGATACATTAGCTTTATTAAGCTGAAGTTCTTTAGGATAAATATTATGAACCATAGTTGGAAAGAAAGGGTTGTCAATGTTCAGTATCTCATCCAGATACCGAGAGGTGTCATTAAAAGCTTCAATAACACCCGCCTGGGTATCTGGTGAAAGACTCAACATGAAATCCCTTTCATAGCAAAATAAAAACAAATCTGCGACAAGTGGTGCACAGTTCGTATCCATAGGGATACCAACAATTTGTCTATAAACGGTGGTACCATACCTGACGAAAATATTATCTAATAGGAAGATGAGTGCTTCACAAACTTCATAGCAAGTCCACATAGTATAATTGTCTAAACTGCCGTTAGTGAAAAACGCTTTAATATTATTACATGCCAAAAATGTAGTATTTTCTCTAGCGAATGTTTTTTGAATAAGAGAAATTAGCTTGTCTTTAATAAGATGATGTGGTAAGGTTGTATATAGTGGTGTAGAGAAGTCATAAGTACCTATTGATGAAACTTGACCTTTATTGAAAATTTTATCAAGAACGTCTCCTGAATTTTTTATAGACCAAAATAAATTAATCCCAGAGTTTTCATAAGTTTTATCACAATATAGTTTAACATGATCTTTAACGGCAGTAAGTCAAGAAGTTAAAAGTTTGGAGATGTTTGTTGTGGTGCAGGCACTAGAATTAGAAATAAAGCGAGCCTTATACGGATTTTTATGTAATTCAGGAATCCAGTACATGGTAGGCAGTTTATTTTGCTTATCGTTTACACCAGCCTTGAAAGTAATGCACCGAGTGATATGTGCGGAAACAACATCATCCTCAGTAGAATTAACTGGAGTATACGAATTGGTGCTGCCGAGTTCAAGAGATAAAACATTGACGTAATGTAGACGTCAAACAATAATTACATTATTAGCTGCTTCATCTGCAGGAACTAAAACAAATTTATTATGAAATTCCTGAATTCCCGATTTTAGATTACGAAAGGAAAACCTAGGTCTCGGAGGTCGTAAAGAGGGGTTAGCATTATAAAAGTTAATACGTGTATCTATAATTTTAAGAATTGACTTTTTCCAAGTAGAAAGCGAGTTTGGGTCCGGATGTTCTCTACGACACCATTTTATACTAAAATCTTCAATGGAGTGGGCGATCTGGGCACGACAGGCATTAAAATCAATAGTTGAAGGTAATCTATATTTAGGACCTTTCGAAAACAAATGCCGAATACGTTTATCAACAATATCAAAATTACCAGTGATGACATGACCTGCTGGAGCATAGCAAAATTTTGATGTGTTGCATTCACATTCCTTAGGAGTATTATGTACTATATCAAGGTCAGAAACTATTTTGTTGTAATTGAAAATAATATTTCTAATAGGCTTTTTATACTTATAACAAATTACAGGACTTTCGGAATTTTTGAAATATTTTGGGATAGAATCAACTACATGAGTATCCCGAAAAATGCTAGGCATGTCAATGAAATCAATACCTTTATTAATAAATAGTAGTTTTAGAAAATGCCTGACGTGATCAGACTCCTTGTCAATATGGGGTCGGAGAACACGTTGTGTGTAGCTTTGAACTATGGAAGCAGTGTTATACAAGGGATCTGTACGAATGAAAATTTTGTCGGCTTCCTCGTCGATCAACTTTAGTGAAGAAATAGACAAAGAGGTAAGCCGTGAAAGCATAGAATGCTTTCCAGACTGTTTAAAAATAGTATGTAAATCAGCGACAGAAATAATTACACGCGATTTACGTTTGATGTTGCCATTACGCCTAAGACCATGAGACCTAGATTTACCTTTCGAATAGAAAATATAGAAAAAATGTCAATATTAGGATCTTTAGAAATATTTCCTTCTTGATAAATATTGTCATTAAGGCCGAGTTGATAAGGTGTCTGTAAGTTTTTCATCCACTTAAGTTCTACAATATGTCTCGCTTTTATTTTGAAGCTTTTAGTAGCATCATTATCATAAAATAATTATTCAACCGGTTGAACAGTTACGTAATTAAAATTATGACCTGACTGACGAAAGTGTTGGTACAAGTAATGTTTTAACTTTTTAGGACTACTTGCATTATATTTGTGTTCACGAAATCAAACTTTTAAAGATCGACCTGTTTGTCCAACATATTGTAAACCACAGTGGTTCATTTCAAGTCAGAACATAAATGACGTGAGTATTACGTCAATCAACATTTGAAGCTAGACATACATTAAACAATCTACCATTAACAGCTGATTTAATGGATGACTTGCACGATACATAATTGCAACAACTGCACCTCTTAGAATTGCACTTATAAATAGAGGGAAACACCCTGCGTCTTGAATGAATTGAATGATTTCTGAAAGGAGACTTTATATGGTATTTACTCAAAACAGGTGATCCTAGAGGAGTTATGGAAACTTTTGAGCCATTATTAAAAATCCTAGTAATATTATTAGAAGGAACATGAAACGAGGTTGCCGAATGAAAATTTAAAGGTGTAAGGCGTACGTATGGTTTAGTTCTAAGAAATGAAGAGTTATTTTGTGGAATTTGTATTGATGACGCAGAGTGTAACCGAAGAGGTGAAAGATTTATTTTTAAAGTTTTAGCTAAAAGACTCATAATTATTTTTATTGAGAGTAATACCATTCTGTGAAAAGCGAAATAAGGGCCAATAAGTATTTATTAGAGATACGAAATAGAATCGTATCAACGATCCATAAGAAATACTATTAGTTAACTTACGGACTGTTAAAAGAGGTCCAAAACTCACGTCAGTGTCTAATGCAAGATAATGAGGAAAGTTAAGGAAAACTCTAATAAAATGGGCCAAAATGTCGATGAGCACAAAACCTTCAACGCGGTATATGAAACACACGTGTTTAAGGAAAACTGGATCAATGAATGTTATACAATCCCTGTAGGATGTAAAAATAACAATATTGATTGGATGTACGGGGAGACTTTTACGGTCGCCACACGTCACAAACAACACAATTGTGCAAATAAAGAAGGATAAAAATATCGGACAGGGAAAGCAGCATTCAAGGACGACAGTCAACCACAAAACACAAAAACAACACGCAAACAGACAAACGAAAATGCAAAAGTAATAAAAAATGCAAACGACATCACAATCACAAAAAGGTTGACAATAGGGCTACAAGTTTGGCTATACTTTTTGGTTAGCACTAAGTATAATTGTGGAAAACAATGAATTAATACATTTAGTTGTGGATTTCTGTTATTAAACGCGATATTTCTGTTATATGAGTATGTATTTTGATATATTGTTATAGTCATTGCTAGTTGTGTTAGTTTATACAGTTAGTTTGTTAGTTATTGTTAGTTTATTAGTTTTCAATAGTTCACCCCCAGCGGCAATTTTTGCCACTGACCGTTGGTGGTAGCCCTATTGTCAACCCTTTTATTTTTGTGATGTAATATATTGCCTTTTATACATCTTTGTAGTTGTTGTTTGTTTCTGTGCGTGTTTGTGATTGACTGTGGTCCTTGAATGCTACATTTCCTGTTCATTTTTTTTATATCTACTTGTGTTAGTTTTGAATTTTAAAATAAGTTAGATTTTACTTTCGGTCACTAACAGTTCTTAATTTCAGATATTTGTCAGAATACAAAATGTGTAGTCTTTCGTTTATAATAGAACTTTATTCATTGGGATTCATTCACTTTATGGGATGACAGTAGGGTAAGTGTGAGGTTTGGTGCACCCTACAACCGGTTTAAACCCCCAGTGGCCTACTTTGCCATTGACCGTTCCAAGGAGGTAGCCCTATTGTCAACCCTTTTGTGTTTGTGATGTCGTTTGCATTTATTATTACTTTTGCCTTCTTGTTTGTCTGTTTGCGTGTTTGTTTCTGTGTTTTGTGGTTGACTGTCCTCCTCCTTGAATGCTACTTTCCCTGTCCGATCTTTTTATATTTCTTTATTCATTGTGCAGTTTCATTGTTCAAACATTTAAGCAAATATCAGTGAATGTTTTGATTAGTTCTGGCTAGGCGTTCCACATTAATTAGTTGGTTGTAGGAAATGCTACAAAAGCAGTCCATCAATATACAATTGTTACATCTGTTATTTGAGTGTTTTCTTTGCAATCATCCATTCGCGTTCAATAATTTGTTTTGGTGATGATATAACTGTTACACTAAGGCAGTTGAAGCGTGCAGGTTTGGGAGCCGTCGGTTGATTGTTGCACGACAGACCTAAATATTGAAACTTTGTGTGATAATATAATTGTCTTCATTGTTTCAAAATAATGCCACTGAAGCATGCAGTTTGATTGAGACTTGTTGTTGCTCTCGTGATTCCTATTAATACCGTTGAAATTGTATGTTGAGAGGTCTATCGTTGATGTTCAGAGGTAAATCGTTGGATGTTGAGGTTAACACCTTACACATTAATGCCGTTTAAGCGTGCATGTTGAGGTAGTCAGTCGCTGATATTGAATCTGTTACGTACAACGGTTGACTTTCTCGTTGATACTGGTTCTGTTGTGTTGTAACAAGAAAAACGAACGTGTTGATGTTAAATTGTTGAAGCACGGTTTACAATACTTTTTACTACCGGCAGTTTAGAAAATTAAACTATGTGTCACTCATTTTCCTATAAGATAATATTTTTGTCAGGTATGGAACTACTGTTTATAGAAAGATTGTTTTATATCCCTATGGGTACGAACTGTGCACCTCTTGTCGCAGATGTGTTTTTGTGTTGCTATGAAAGAGATTTCATGTTGAGTCGTTCACCAGATACTCAGGCAGATGTAAACGAAGCCTTTAACGACACCTCTCGCTATCCTGATGACATATTGAACATTGACAATCCTTTCCTTTCTACTATGGTCAATAATATCTATCACAGAGAACTTCAAATCAACAAAGCTAATATTTCTGATACTGTTGCTTCGTTTCTTGGGTTAAATCATGAAGAAATAATAAGTAAAACCTATGACAAGAGAGATGATTTTAATTTTGATATTGTTTTTTTCCCCACTTAGATGGGGATGTTCCCCGAGCTACTTCTTATGGGGTCTATGTTTCTCATCTGATTCGTTTTTTTCTAGAGCTTTTGTCGTGTTGAGGAATTTAATATTCGTAATATTTGTATAACTATAGAGCTACTCCAGCAGGATAGCGCTACCATACACTTCAAAAACCTTTGTAATGTTTTATTATCGTAACCCTGATCTACTTTTAAAATATAAAAGTAATTTTCTTTCAAAAAAGGCCGCTGGGGGTTTAAACCAGGTTCTAGGGTGCACCAAACATCACCAAACATCACCAAACATCACACTTACCCTACCGTCAACCCAGTAAAACGGGACAGTGTAAATAAAGAAATCCCCGCCATGGGGAACTATTCTCTAACCAACAACTAGCATTAATAGGCAATATAAGTAAAACACAAAGATGCTCGTGTATATATAAATACAAAAAAAACAATAGCTTAACAAACCACAAAGAAAGTAAGTTTTAATTTTGTAAAGTTCTTATATAACTAGATGCAAACATGAGATATAGGGTCCTATGGAAACCACAGCGTCCGAACGCAATGGCATCGTAGGTCCGCACTGTACTGCAAACAAGGACTTGAAAACAAAATGAAGGAGACAAAAAACAACAGAAAGGGTGGTGAAGACAGGTTTACCGACTTGGAACGGTCAGTAGGCAATAAGGCCTATACCTTTCACAAACTAGAAATCAATCACATGTATAAAACAAAAGATAATCATGTATTTATTAATATAAAAAGCACACATAGAAAGTAAATCCAGAGTAATAAGAAATCGCATGGAATTATCTGCAACCCAGAAAGAAATAGGACTACTTCCAGAAAGGCTTTAACAATAACGAATTATTAGCTTCCGTCCTGGTGCTGAGCGGTCTTTCACTTCGGAATACTGTTGTAAATATAGATATAAAAACCGAACAGGAAAAGCAGTATTCAAGGACGACAGTCAACCACAAAAACACACAGAAACAAAGAATAACTTTAAAGAATAGAAGGTCAAATAAGACATCACAAACACAAAAGGGTTGATAATAGGGCTACCGCATTGGAACGGTCAGTGGCATTTCTATAAAACGGGACAGTGTAAATAAAGAAATCCCCGCCATGAACTATTATCTAACCAACTAGGCAGCCTTAATAGGCAATATAAGTAAAACACAAAGATGTTCGTGTATATATAAATACAAAAAAACAACAATAGCCTAGAAAGCCACAAAGAAGGTACTCATTGACTGGCCAGAGAAACAAGAGAATAAACCATTGAGGGCACGACAAGACAAGATTGAAAACAAACATAAAACGTCACCGTCCTTTTGGGCTTTAGGCAGACGTCATCATAGGGTCAACAGCATGTCAAATCATCGCATAATTAAAGAAGAAAGCATAGTGGCGAACTGTAAATGGGTCCACCACCAAGCATGCAGTGCGTTTGCAAAATGATAGGGTCATAACCTCTTTTGATAAACCTTTTAACAAATTTAACAAAGATAGTATGAAAGTGATCATGACCAAGGATCTTACGAAGTTTGTAAATCACCATGCTATGAAAAAAACAGAAAGTATATACAGTAACAATGTTTAGCAAAACAGCAACATGAACAAGCATAACATAGGCCACAGACGGATTCTTTAAATCATCCACATACGGATTTTTTAAATCATATTTGTCAACATTGTTAGTAGACATAGAACTATTGAAAAAACCAACATATTTCAAACATAGTTGTATTTAATTGCAGAGCAATTGCAGACTTTTTTTCAAAGAAATTACATCTCTTATACAGTCACAAATGAAAGTGCATACCTGAAATGTCGAGTAAATTATATTTGAAAGCATCAGTTGCGAATCTCTGTTTTATTACGCCTCTTCCCATGGGATAAAAAGCAATGTTACTATTTTACAGATGTTTCTGTGTTAAATATATTTTGTTTGCATAGGTCGTATGATCGGACAAGATGCCAAAACAGATCAAAATGAGATATAGGGTCCTATAGAAACCACAGCGTCCAAACGCAATGGCATCGTAGGTCCTCTCTGTACTA
Organism: Cyrtodaria siliqua; assembly: GCA_037043455.1. Lineage (NCBI taxonomy): Eukaryota > Metazoa > Mollusca > Bivalvia > Adapedonta > Hiatellidae > Cyrtodaria > Cyrtodaria siliqua. The sequence continues at coordinate 42,422 of JAWPHD010005850.1, read as the reverse complement.
CAAATAAGGAGAGTATTTAATTAATTATACAATGAAAAAAGACCAAATACAACAGAAAGGGTGGTGAAGACAGGGTTACCGACTTGGAACGGTCAGTAAGAAATAAGGCCTACATGTAAGCTTGAATCGATTGTATGTGTACACAATCCTCGCTATTATCCGGTCTTCAGCGCCCAAATAGATAAGATAGTGTAAACAAAGCTACATCCCTTCGAAATGAATTCTAACAATAAAGTCCACATCCAGAGAAACTAACAAAAGAAACACCCACAGCAGTTGCAGCCAAAGAGAAAACCAAACTAGGGTACGACCAATCTAGGGTACGACCAGAAAACCCGAGGGACGAAAACTCATGCACCTACCTCGTTTGGTCGGGGTTTCAGTAGGTGCAATCATAGAGTCCCAAGAGTTGTCCAGTAATCGCACAAGGGACAAATTGAAGCGTAGTGGCTGACTGTAGAGCGGCCAATCACTAAACATGCAGTGCGTTGTAATACTAAATGTTCGTACCCTTTTCTGACGAACGTCTTGATTCATTTTTTAAAGTGATTGGGAAACTTGCCAGATCCCTTTAACTTCCGAAGTTTATAGACCACATCTCAAAAAAAAAGGGTTGTGATATTCCTATTTGATAATATGTTCCTAACAATAAAATGAAGGAAATATGTTTAGTATTTTTCAGAGAGTGTTATCTGCAGGCTGTCTTTAGTACACGAACTTTGGAAACGATCTGTGCAGTGGCATATATCAGTAGATATCGGTGTAGCTTATCTTTAGTACACGAACTTTGGAAACGATCTGTGAAGTGACATGTATCAGTACATATTGGTCCTTGGAACGTATACGAGTTGGATCCTGCTTGGATTGTGATTGGAGTTTACAAGGGATGGAAGGATTGACATTTTAGATGACTTGTGTTTGCTTTCCTTCTGTATTAAATACATCTAAGGCCTAAGGAGGCTGTAGGCTAACATCCAAACATGTGTTGTGTTATTCTTATGTGAACGTGATTTGTCGTTGACCATCTTGTGTTGTATTACAATTTAAGATGATATATAGTTTTTCAGAATACTTAAATTCTATTAAAGCTGGCACAATCTTATGTTGTTGTTTTTTTTAAATAGTTTACTGTATGAGATGAGTTTTAAAGATATACTTCAGACCAACTCATAAATAAAAATATTTAATTCCATCATATTAAAAAATTGTTTCCCAATATACATATTAAAATTGCACTTCGATCAACTACTGAGTGCTATGAGATAAATAATGATTTAGTATATTTGTACAATTGGTAAAAGTCAGCTGTAAGTCGGTTGGAGATAACGTAAGACACGGGTTTGAGCCCTTCATTGTCATTGATACACATGTTAAATGTGTTGAATATTGAAACGTTAATCTGGTATAATATTGTGTGGCATATTTTGGACGGACGCCGTCGGACCGACGGACAGAGAGACAGATGGAGACTAAACCTTTCATATACCGTTAAGATACACAAAACAACAGATGTACTAAACGAACAATAAGCACTATATATGTCGACCTTTCCTTTTGTCTTAGTAGTGCCTATAAGCAAAATATATCGCAATGTACTGTCTTTACAAAATCTGATTTAGACGACATAGAACTAATTGTTGAATAGAAAATATGTATATGTTTACGTTTACTGTGTTATGGACTTTAGCATTTAAAATCTGGATTCTCTCCAGTTATGTAACCTGTGCAATACTACTATGAATATATATGAATGTTTATACAACGTAACTATATGAAGACAAGTTCTACAATGTGAAAACTATTTAGTATTATGTTTACTAATCACTTTAAGGCGTGTTACTATTTGTTGACAATACCTTAGAAATATAACAGACACCACTTTTTTTCACTACACCGACGCTACCGACATTCTAGATCGGACATCGTCGTTTCTCTATTTCCAATATTAACCGACTGCAACGACTTTTAAATGTCCTTCATCTCATTCAAAGAAATGTTAATGTCTCGTTTACTACTGGGTGGAAAACAGGATGACAGCTTGGCAATCACGACATTTAAATGGATATTTTTTCTTGGTAATTAAAGGACCGTATAAGGTTATTTGAATAAAGCGAACAGTTCGGATTCCATAGCAGCATTCCTCGATCTTTACCATTCAAATGATTACATACATACTAAAATCTATGATAAGAGAGATGACTTTAACTTTAACATCGTTAACTATCCACATTTGGATGGGGACTTACCTCGTACTACATCATACGAGACAGACTGTGGACACTAGGATGACGTCTATCTAAAAACAAGTATAAAAGTCGAACATGAAATTCAGCGTTCACAGAACAAACACGCAAAGGGACAAACATGAATGAAAATGTTAATAAAGAATAAAGGCATATGACGTCACAAACACAAAAAAGCGTTAACAATAGGGCTAAAAGGCCTCTGGGGGTTTAAACCAGGTTCTAGCGTGTAAGCCCTTATAGGACGGATGTGATTTACAAGGAAGATTATCGGTCGTGAAAACTTTCATGAGTTATTTATTATTTTTTTTAGAAAACTTATAAACAGAGGTTACGACCGAAGTATTCTGCGACGCACTACATGCTTAGTTGTAAACCCTTCTACAGTTGCAATTATGCTTTCCTCGTTGATTCTGCAACGACCGGACGCGCGGTAGACTCTATGACAACGTGTTCCTACATCCTTTAAGGCGGGAACCGTTTGATGTATGTCCTTCACTCCGTTTTGTCGTGCCCTTAACGGTTTTCCCCTTGTTGTTCTGACTTCAGACAAGTCATCGAGCACATAAATTATAAGATTAGCTTCTTAGGTTTAACTTATTTTTTGATATATTATGATCTTGAACATTTGTTTCTTAATACACCTATCTACGCTTTTTCAAATGTAACAGGTTAACTCGGTGGGGATTATTTTTATTTACACTGTCCTGTTGTTTAGGGATGATGACAGGGTAAGGGTGAGGTTTGGTGCACCCTAGTACCGGTTTAAACTCCCACGGTGGTCCCTTTTGCCATTGACCGTTCCAATGCGGTACCCCTGTTGTCAACACTTATATGTTTGGGATATTCTTTTTTTTCTGAATATGTTTGTAATCACCTTTGCGTTGTAATACTTGTTGGAGTGACTGTGTTCTTTGAATCCTACTCTTCCTTTTGGACGTATAACCTTTCCTTTGATGTTTGTCTTTAGTCTTGTATTGTCTTACCCTTAACGGTGTGTTCTATTGTTGTTCTGGCTTATGTCAAAAGAAATATAAAAAGATCGGACAGGGAAAGTAGCATTCAAGGAGGACAGTCAACCACAAAACACAGAAACAAACATGCAAACAGACAAACAAGGAGGCAAAGGTAATAATAAAAGTAAACGACATCACAAACACAAAAGGGTTGACAATAGGGCTACCGCCTTGGAACGGTCAGTGACAAAGTAGGCCACTGGGGGTTTAAACCGGTTCTAGGATGCACCAAACCTCACACTTACCCTACTGTCATCTCAATAAACAGGACAGTGTAAATAAAGAAATCCCCGCCGTGATCTAATCTCTAACCAACAAGGCAGCATCAATAGGCAATATAAGTAAACACAAATATGCTCGTGTAAATACAATACAAAAAAAACAATAGCCTAGAAAGCCACAATGAAGGAACTCAATGACTTGGCAGAAGCCTGAGCAATAAGAGAATAAACCATTAAGGGCACGACAAGAAAGATTATAGACAAACATCAAAATCCACCCATTGAGTACTTACTTTGTGGATTTCTAGGCTTTTTTATAATATATATACATGATCATTAATATGTGGTACGTATATATTTATATTAATGCTGCCTTGTTTGGTTGAGATTATTACCTTGGGTGCGTGGGGGGGGGGGGGGGGGGGGGGGAGGGGGGGGGGTTTGCTTTATTTACAATGCACCGTTTACTATGATGACAATAGGGTAAGAGTGATGTGTGGTGCGCACTAAAACTGGTTTAAACCACCAGCGGCCTTTTTTTGCCACTGATTGTTCCAAGGCGTAGCCCTTTTGTCAACCATTTTGTGTTTGTAATGTCTTGTTTTGCCTTTTATTCATCTTTACAAAAAGAGTATGCGAGTGGACCTTTGGAAACGTCCAAACACGATAAGTACGAAATATTGCAGTCTCGGTTTAATTGAGACTGATCATGAACGGTAGTAAAATATGTTTGCTACCGTTCACGCCCCTAGCCCCGGGTTGAGCAGAACTCAATATTCATTAAATCAATAGTAAAGAATTTTAACCATCCCGAAGATGGCATGCATATGGCCGTGGACATGCTACTTTTACTGTCATTATTCCATGTCCAGCGCGTATGGTCCCAGTATATAACCACGAAGAGCGAAATTAACAAAACAGAATTTAGCAGTGGTTATAAAGCCTGCGCATCACAAGTAACAGTCAAAATACTAAATTAAATGCAGACAACATATCCTATGGGTAGTTAAACAATACCCAAAGCCTTTATCGGCCGGAGTAGTGGAACCACCGAATCGAAATTTAAGTACGAAAACATAATCATTTAAAAATGTACCACCGATATCTAAATATAAGTATCGGGCTCAGCGATCTCCAAACATCGAATGAATAACAGTCCTGATAGCAAGCGCGGGGAGTTTTTTTTTCTGTGTTTTGTTTCTGTGTGTGTTTGTGGTTGACTGTGTAAATGTATTTGATAGCAAGAGTTCCCTTGTCTGCAGCTCTAAATAATCTAAGATAATGTGTTGCTGAGCTTATACTGCTGATATCTATAACTGACATGGTATTGACGAGCTTATACTGCTGATATCTATAACTGACATGGTCATGACGAGCTTATACTGCTGATATCTATAACTGACAAGGACATGACGAGCCTATACTGCTGATATCTATAACTGACGTGCTGACGAGCTTATACTGCTGATATCTATAACTGACATAGCCTAAATCAGCTTATACTGCTGATATCTATAACTGATATAGTCTTGATGATATTATACTGCTGATATCCATAACTGACATAGTCTTGAAAAGCTTAAACTGTTGATATCTATATCTGACACAGTCTTGATGAGCTTATACTGCTGGTATCTATAACTGACATAGTATTGATGAGCTTATACTGCTGGTATCTATAACTGACATAGTCTTGATGAGCTTATACTGCTGATATCTATAACTGACATAGTATTGATGAGCTTATACTGCTGATATCTATATCTGGTGTGTTGATGAGCTTATATTGCTGATATCTATAACTCGTGAACTTATACTGCTGATATCTATAACTGATGAGTTTATACTACTGATATCAATATATGATGGCTTATACTGCTGATATATATAATTTATGAGCTTGTACTGCTGATATCTATAACTGAAGAGCTTATACTGCTGATATATATATAACTGACGAGTTTATACTACTGATATCTATACATGATGGGCTTATACTGCTGATATATATATTTGATGAGCTTATACTGCTCATATCTATAACTGAAGAGCTTATACTGCTGATATCTATATCTGAAGAGCTTATACTGCTGATATCTATAATTGACATGGTCTAAATGAATATGGCGTGAAAGCGTAAGGCGTGAGGTTTTCAAGGGGTTTATATTTTCATATTAATTCATTTCAGCTCTTATTGGCAAGTTCTACGAGGCTGATTGTTACATGGTTAACGACGTTGCGTTGTAACCCTTCGCCTCTCACCACTGCGGGTTCGAATTCCACTAGGAGCTCGACTTGTACGTGAGGAAGTGTCGATTCTTACGGATGGCGGGAGGGGTACAGTACTAGTTCTACCCAGGAAAAGTGGTTGGTCTGCCTCAACCACAAACAATCGACCGTCATATATAACCCTGCATGTGTTGAAAATGACGTAAAACACCATACAAACAAACAAAACAAACAAACATCGTACTGAGGACATACATTGATGAGACGAACAGATTAGACTGGTCAATATACTTCTGGATTGGCGCTCTAGCCTCGGTGAGTGATATTTTATTCCAGTTTGGTAAAAGCTCTAGGCTCGGTGAGGGATATTTTATACCAGTCTGGTACAAGCTCTAGGCGCGGTGAGAAATATTTTATACCAGTTTGATAAAGCTCTAGCCTCAGTAAGGGATATTATACCAGTGTGGTACAAGCTCTAGCCTCGGTGAGTGATAGTACAAGCTTTAGCCTCGGTGAGTGATATTTATACCAGTTCGGTAGAAGCTGTAGCCTTGACGAGTGATATTTTATACCAGCTCGGTGCAGCAAAGATGCAATATTAAATATACGAATGCCATTATCGGTTAGCGTTACAGTTAAGGTGCAATATTGGGTAGCTTCACAGTAAAGGTGCAATATTGGGTAGCTTCACAGTAAAGGTGCAATATTAGGTAGCTTTACATATAGATGTTAAATTCGAACTGGAAAAGTAGCATTCAAGGCAGTCAACCACAAACACACAAAGAAACAAAGAACAACTATATATAAAATGAATAAAAGGCAAGATAAGACATCACAAACACACAAGGGTTGATATGGAACGGTCGGTGGCAAAAAGACCGCTAGGGGTTTAAACCAGGTTCTAGGATGCACCAAACCACTTACCCTACTGTCATCCCAATAAAACGAAAGAAAATGAAACAGTGTAAATAAAGAAATGCTCGTGTATATATAAATACAAAAAAAAACATTAGCTTAAAAGCCACAAAGAAGGTACTCATTGACTTGACAGAAGCCAGAGCAACAAAAGAAAAATCCAATGAGGGCACGACAAGATTACAGACAAACATCGAACGTCACCGTCCTTTTGGGCTTTAGGTAGACGTCATCATAGAGTCCATAGCCTGTACGGTCATCGCACAGTTAACGAGGAAAGCATAGTGGCAAACTATAAATGGGTCCACCACCAAGCATGCAGTGCTTTGCAAAAGGATAGGGTCATAACCTCTTTTGATAAAACTTTTAACATGTTTAACAAAGATAGTATGAAAGTGATCATGACCAATTTGTACATCACGTCACCATAGAAGTCAGGTTGTGATAGTCCTTGTCGCAGAAGAGTTCTTAAATTACTTTTATAGTTGGAAAGAAGATCAGGGTTACGATAATAAAATTTTGCAAACGTTTTACGAAGTTTATGGTAACGGTAGCCCTGATAAAGTAGCATTTTAGTTATACAAAAATTACGAATATTCAAGTCCTCAACTCGAGCACAAGCTCTAGGAAAATGAATAAGTTGAGACACGTAGACCCCATAAGAGTAGCTCGGGGAACATCCACATCTAAATGGGGATAATTAACAATATCAAAATTAAAATCGTTTCTCTTGTCATATATTTTGCTGAATATTTCACCATTTTCAATGGAGAGATGTAAATCGAGAAAAGAAGCGTTAGTATCAGAAATATTAGCTTTGTTAAGTTAAAGTTCTTTAGAGTATATATTATTAACCATAGTAGAAAAGAAAGGGTTGTCAATGTTCAATATGTCATCCAGATACCGAGAGGTGTCATTAACCGATTAATCTAACCAAGCTCATAACTGGCTATAACTTAAGAAGTATTTGAACTCTATGCATGAGACTTCACACATATATTCATCTTACCACGCAGAATATTGTTATCCACGAACACTCATAATTTCTTTTTATCTCAGAGAGGTTCGTTAAACTCTTAAATAATAACGGTATAATATAAACTAAGTCGTAGTGTACAAGTATACGTGTATCAGCAGGAAATTAATGACCGTTTGTTATTCAACTGCATATACATTGATTCAACATAAGTATAAAAGGACGATGTTGAGCCGACTGGATTAGATATAGTGCCGACCTTATGCTTTATCAGACCGACGTATAAACATAATTCTAAAAAAAATAGCCATCTACATTTGGAGATAACACGGATGCCTTTGAAGTTGGGGTTAAGAATGGAAATGTTAAGCGTCATTGCCTTCGATATTATCCCCAACTATTGCGGACGATATTGGGCATGATCCAACGTGTGCGTTTGATACGGAATTTAATTTCAGTCGAGCTTGTTCGAATCCTCCTATCGACTACTTTTGCACGTTGGCGAAAAAGGAGCAAACTTGGTTACATGATCTTTATCTAGAAGCTATCAATGAAGCATCGAATCAGCCAAGAAAACGCCGAGAGATAAGAACGTTGAGTGATGCTGAAAGAACTGCATTTTTTAACGCTTTGAACCAATTGAAAAAAGACACGGTCAGCTGAATTTTAAAAAATAAACATGTTTTGTTATATGTTATATCTTTGAATAATTGTGTATAAGTTCAAAATCAAATGTAAATGTGAGACCAGGTATGATATGTTCGGAACCGCACACAAAACGTTATGTCTGGAAAAGTCATGTCCTTTCACTTATAATGTTTCAAATGTTTTTGGAATGCACCGTCGGTTTTGGCTTGCTTCTGTTTTTAGAAAAGCAGTGTTGTTACGTTCAATTGAAGCTACTGTGCATTTCAGGGTGCCTGTGCGTCAAATATGAATCGATATGGTTAGATAGAATTAAAATAGACGCTCCTGGATCTGTTTACAAGCTTGCCATAGCCATCCGGTATGCTTCACAAAGCCTAAAATGCATTTTGACCCCATTGTTTATATTGTAAAAATTAAAACAACATGGCGGCCTTATTTTTATAAATTTTCGTCTGCGCATGTCTGTTTCTAGGGTTCGGATGTACCAAGTAAAACGTAGGTTATGCAGGGTGATGTTGTTGTTCAATGTTCAGCACCTCCGGCAATCGATCATACTTATCCTTTATTTTGGAATGAAAACCATTATATCTAGCAAATAAAGGCTAGGTAAATAGTATTCTGCATTTATATTTTATTGTTTACACCACTGTTGTTTTAAGTCACTCTACCCTAGAAAAATGGAATGTTCCGCTGTCGCCATTTTGGTTTTCGGCTGTCAATAAAATTACTTGTAAACATGGGTGTTCAAAATGATTTTTTGGTTTTGCGAAGCTTAGAGGATGGCTACTCGAAGATTGAAAACAGCTTCAGGAGCGTCCGTTTTCATTCTATTCAATCATATCAGGTATGAAAACATATAGAAAGGAATAAAAAAAAATCTCGATTCATATTCGACGCATAGGTACCTTGAACTGCACAGATGTGTCATAGGGTGCATTATTATAAATAAAATTGTGTTTCCAGCTGCTCACATTTGAGTTCACCACTCTCCAAAACAAAGAACCCACTCATGAATCGGTGTATATGGGGTTTTAGCACACACGTATGGAAACCCACACGTTGTCACTAGCAAGGAAAACAACGATCATTATTGTTTATAACTTTAATAAAAAAACAATCTAATGATGCAGTTGCACTACCAGAATAATAGGGATATATCTGGGCTAAATCTCAGTGACATCACATACTTTGTAAACCTCTCCATACGATGTCCGACATAATAAACCTATACTTTTGTATATATACCGTGTAAGTAATGAACTGCTTGTCCGAAATCATAAACCGATTCAGTTTATTTTTAGAACATCATATATCTAAGATCGAACCCTACTGAAGACTTCAGTTCAATGAAACTATTACTAAAAGTTGATTTCAACCCGGAGCCAGAGGGCGTGAACGGTGGATTGGCATTTTACACAACACACTAACGTTCATGAACAGTGTCAATCATACCGAGAGACGATACTATATATTTTATCTTTATCGTGTTTGGCGAGTTCCAAACTTCTCATGTCATACTCTTTTTATCAGAATGGTCAAATGTCAAATATTTCCAATAAGTGTTGAAGTCCTGTCCACGAAATGGTCGCGTTCCTTTAAATCACGTTGTTCTCCTCTGTAATGCATGTTCTGCTGTTCTGGAGTAATATATAAATCAAAATATATCACAAAACAATGAAACATTGTCACTGATAATTCAAACAATCACAGAATCCTCTGTTTGGTTACTTAAGATCTGATGAAGTTCTTCTGAAAATATCATCACAATACATGCTCACTTATTTAAACTTAATAGTATCTTTGTAGAATGTTCCAGTGCATTTTAGATATATATATATATATATATAGATATATAAAATTATACTGCAAACTTGTATTATTATTATTTGTTTTTAATGTTCTACACTATACACTTCAAATATACACAACATTCAAAGGATAGATGTGAAAATAAGCCCAAAATTGTTTGTTAGTGCATGCGAAATAATACACACACACACGAACATATATAATAACGATATCGTACATTACATTTACAATTATAATAATTTAAAATTAAAATCCGTATAAATCCATGGAAATACAAGTAAATTCATGTATACTCGGTAAAAATAGTTTTGGACCAGGGCATACAATGGCGCATAAAAAGAAAACCAGTTGACGGATTTTTTAATATCCCTTATTATCTCAGTTGATAATTGACAATAGATCAACAATCATCAATAATTATCGTTAACAATGAAAGTTTGCAAAAAAATATTAATCTTTTTATTGGTTACTCGAATATCTGTAACTGTTATTGTTTTTATGGACCATACTATGGTGGCTGATATGTTCCATCTCGTCTTTTCGTTATTTCGCCGCGAAATAACGCCGAGCGAAAAGACGCCGGGCGAAATAACGAAAAGACGAAAAAACGCCGGGCGAAATAACGAAAAGACGAAAAAACGCCGAGCGAAAAGACGACAAATAGTCAAAACGCCGGGCGAAAAAACGAAAAGACGAGAAACCTGCACGCGAAAATAGTTTTTTTCGTTTTTTCGTTATTTCGCCCAGCGTTTTTTCGTTATTTCGCCCGGCGTCTTTTCGCTCGGCGTTTTTTCGTCTTTTCGCATGGCGTCTTTTCGCCCGGCGTCTGTAACCTGTAACCACTTTTATTCACAGAAACGAAAACATATTTAATTGGAGAAAATAAACAAACCTTTGGTCGTCTGAGTTCTTGGAAAGAAGAGATTCGTTTAACGTTTTTATGCAATACACCATGCACGTATTAGAAACAAATGCAGCAATTTAAATTTTGACCTTTTTAGCAATCACCTGAGGGAAGATCCCAACTGTATATGTGGAAACGGAATTGAGGATGCTGAACATTTCTTGTTTAAATGCAGTCAATTTATTAATGAAAGAATTCAATTATTTCAAAGAACACGTACATTCCATCCTCTAAGTACAACAAAACTCCTATTTGGCAGTGATAATCGAACAGACGAAGACAATTTAGCTTTATTTACAGAAGTTCAAATTCATATAAAACGTACTCGCCGTTTCTCTCTTAATTAATATGTACCTGTCCCCTGTGATGTTGACGTTGAGGAGCAGGTTATGAGCAGGGTTGGCGAAGGTGGGAACCATGCAGGGATGTTTGGTCGAGACAGCTTGTTCGTTATCGTCAGTGCGCAAAGTAGGAAATGGAACAAAGTAGGAATATTTTCGTTAATCATATTTGCGAGTATACACTTTGATTTTTGTTTGCTTCATTCAAATAGTCAACATATCAGCAGTATATTAGTATAAGAAATTCTAAAGTAAAATAGCTATTTAATCCAGAATATATGATGCATACGTCAGTAGGTAAAGCTAAAACAATTTTGTTTTGAATCATGCGTGCGTATAGTTAAAATCACTAACATACTGTGATTTAGTTTGCTAAATGCGTTTGACAAAAAAGCATACAAATACTTAAATGTGTGTGTTTATTTTAAGCCGACACCGTGGGTGTTCTTACATACCGATTAGGATATCTGCGTTACATTCCGGATAGAAAGTATTTTCTTGCATTCGGGATAAGGCTTTCCGCGTTTTACTTTGAATTGAATTGGGTTTTAAGGCGCACCAACACATGCAAGGTTATATGACGCCTAACAGGAATGAAAATGCCAGGCTCATCCTCCACTAACATCAAGATAAAATATGTAGATTGGGCCTAGAACCTTCTAGAGTTGCTGCCATTTACGATGGAGCCACGTTTCCACGTTTGCGTACGCGGTGTCATGACCTTGAATGAGCATGATAAAAAATGAAAATAATAATATGAATGTGGGGGTGGGGGGGGGGGGGGGGGGGGTGGAGAGTGGGGGGAGGGGTGGGGGTCCTACCTCTGCATGTGTTGGTGTGTTTGCAGTGGTTGTATTCTACCCCGGCAACCTCACGGGGATCCGCGTATTACACGGTGGATGGATGCAAGAAAATTCATAATCGCTAAATATTAAATTAATAACTAACTCAGAACACAATAATAACTAACGTTGCGACGTAATAGCTAACGTTGATGGCGTCAGTTAACTGACTTAAAGTGTAATAAATAGATTATTTAACAGCCGGAATCGATTATTGGGTAATCCTTCACTCGATGGTAGACGTGTTTTGTTTTTTCACTCACTCTCATACGCTCGTTCGTGAAGAGAACCACACGTCTATACCACTCTTGAAGGATTTCATGTGATTTTAGCTCACCAATCAATGATTCCCAATCAATGACTGATTAATTAGTTTGTGTTTTCCGAATTGATAAGCATTGATAAAACAATTGAAACATACGATTTTCACAGCACGTGTTATTCGAATGACACCGTAATTATTTTTAGATTAGGGTTCGGTATAGTAAAAAAAGGTAAACAAATGGCTGTATCTTCATTAATAAAAGAAACCAAGACTGGAAATTACATTTATAATGAGGTTAGTTAGTTTATGAATGCTAAACTTTACATAATTAACGCGTTGAACCCTCGTATCGTTCAAAAACTAGGGGTTCGGAGATTTAGGGTTCGGAAGTGGGTTTTATACCCTTAGCGATGAATAAAATAGCAATTTTGCTACAAATACTTTAATTAAGGCAATCAAATACTAACCATATATATATGTACATTAAATACATGCATACCAGTTAAAATTATAACGGTATGATTCGTTTATTGTCAGTTATACGTATTTTTAATTTCTGTAAAGGGTTCGGGGTTCGGAGGTGCGGGGGTTCGGAAGTGGTTTTTATACCCCTTCCAGGATACTACCCGGAAGTAAACTTCTTCAGCTAAAGAGCGAAAAATCAGGGGCAGATAACAACACTTTCCGGAAAGTGCTATATATCCTTACATATCATATCCCCATACCTTATATATCCTTATGTAATATATCCCCATACCCTCTATATAATATAGAGGGTATGGGAACATATTATATAGGGATATATAGGGTATGTGGATATTATACTTACATAATAACTATATCCCCATACGCTATATGTCCTTGCATAATATGTCCCATACCCTCTATATCCTTATATAATATGTCCCCGTACTCTCTATATACTTATATATTATAACCCCATGAATACCCCTTTTATCCTTACATAATATGTCCCCGTACTCTCTAAATGCTTTCGTAATATGCCTACGTACTCTCTATATCCTTCATAGTATGTCACCGTACCCTTTATATATTTACATAGTATATCTACCCACTCTATATATCTTTTAATACACAATATATCCCCCGTATCATTTGTATGTCCCCGTACCTTTTATATCTTTACATAGGGTCTTTACATACACTATATGTCCCAATGTCCACATACCCTCATATACGTGCATATTAGTTATCCGCGTGAGATAGGGAAATCTCACCCTCGAGATCAGGCAGAGCCTCGTCCCTGGTTGCCATTCTGATGGATGGATGGATGGATGGATGGAATGAACGTTCGAACGAACGATCGAACGAATGGTGTTTCATGGCATTTCGACAGATAAATAGGTTATATGTTGCACAGAAATCGACGAAAGATAGTAATTTAGAAAATAACGTGAAAATGGGCTGACTAGAACATACTTATTATGACTAGAAGATACTTATAATGTGTTTCTTTTCTTCACTATACTCTGCAAAAAGGCTTACACTGGTGTATAATATAGAAGCCATGTCAATCGATTAATGATCGATCATCGGTCGGTTAAACATTCTGATGACCGGTAATGAATTTTCATCAGATTTCCAACACTAGCTTTATCTACTCATTATTAAAAGACTGTCACATTGGACTAATTTAATAACAATGTACAACAAAACACACTTAGTTAAACTACTTATTAAAATACTTTATGTACTGACCATTCAGCAGAAACCGTTGAAATACCTGATGTACTTAAACGAATCTCTTCTTTCCAAGAACGCAGACGAGGAAAGTTTTTTTTATTTTCTCTCATTACATATGTTTTCGTTTCTGGGAATAAAAGTGGTTACAGGTTACAGACGCCGGGCGAAAAGACGCCATGAGAAAAGACGCCATGCGAAAAGACGAAAAAACGCCGAGCGAAATAACGCCGGGCGAAAAGACGCCACGCGAAATAACGCCGGGCGAAAAGACGCCATGCGAAAAGACGAAAAAACGCCGAGAGAAATAACGCCACGCGAAAAGACGCCACGCGAAATAACGCCGGGCGAAAAGACACCATGCGAAAAGACGAAAAAACGCCGAGCGAAAAGACGCCGGGCGAAATAACGAAAAAACGAAAAAACGCTGGGCGAAATAACGAAAAAACGAAAAAACTTCACACAAAATAACGAGAATTTAAATATATAAAACGTCGTATTTTCGCGTGCCGGTTTCTCGTCTTTTCGTTGTTTCGCCCGGCGTTTTGACTATTTGTCGTCTTTTCGCTCGGCGTTTTTTCGTCTTTTCGTTATTTCGCCCGGCGTTTTTTCGTCTTTTCGTTATTTCGCCCGGCGTCTTTTCGCCCGGCGTCTTTTCGCTCGGCGTTATTTCGCGGCGAAATAACGAAAAGACGAGATGGCACATATCAGCCACCATAAAATGGGGATAAATAACAATATTTAACCGGTTCGATAAGATTTTTGTGTGTAAGGCATCAATTATGTGAACTTTAAACTAGAGTGATTAATAGTTTATTTTGCTCTGTTTTACTTTATTTGAAATCAAACAGTTGCATGTTCATCATTCAAACAATGTTGACGTAATTCTCTGAATTTATATATTCAGTCAATTGCGATTTCTGCTATTCTAATATAATTAAGGGTATCTAAATTGAAAAGTTTGCAATTAATGGTACGTAAATTTAAGAGTTTCAATTTTCTGATTTTTTTTCTGTATGTGTGTGTGCGTATGTGTGTGTGCGTGTGTGCATGTGCTTTTTCTGTGAGTTTCCTACAATATACACCTGGGTACTTACTGTTCACAAATGATCGCAGATTTGTTTTTGCATTGCTATGTCAGATAATTCATGTGGAATCGTTTACCAGATCCTCAGACAGATGTCTTAGAAGCTTTTAATGTTACCTCTCGGTGTATGAATGATATATTAAACATTGACAACCCTTTCTTTTCTACTATGGTAAATAATATATATCTATATATGTAAGAACTTCAAATATATTGAGTTCTACTCGACCCGGGGTTAGAGGGCGTGAACGGTGGCAAGCACTTTTCACTACCGTTCATGAACCGGAACTGCACTTTTTTAACAGATCTAATATTTTTGATAATTCCGCTTCTTTTCTCAATTTCAATCTCTCAACTGAAAATTGAGAATAATAAGCATGATTTATGACAGGAACGATGATTTTAATTTCGATATCGTTAATTATCCCTACAGGGATATTACCAACACAACATATTATGGGGCATATGTTTCTCAACTTAAACGTTTTTTCTAGAGCTTGTAGTCGAGTTGAGGACTTTTCTATTCGTAACCTTTATATAACTAAAAAGAAACTCCATCAGGACTACCGTTACCATAGGTTTAGATAACACTTTGCAAAATTGTTTTATCGTAATCCTCATCTTCTTTTAAAATTACAAGTTATTTGACAACTCCTCTGCGACAAAGACTATCACAACTTGACCTCTAGGCTAACGTGATTTACAAACTTAGTAAAAGAATAAGTCATGATCACGTTCATACAATCTTTATTAAACATGTTTATGACTATCATTTTGCAACGCAATGCATGTTTAGTGGTAGACCCATTTACAGTTCGCCACTATGCTTTTCTTTGTGTGCGATGGCCGGACAGATTGGGAACCCTATGATGACGTCTGCCTAAATCCTGAGAGGACGGTAACGTTTGATGTTTGTCTTCAATCTTGTCTTGTTGTTCCTTTAATGGTATATTCTCGTGTTGCTCTGGCTTTTGCCAAGTCATTGTGTACTTGATTTGTGGCTTTCTATTTTTTTTATATTCATATATACAAGATCATCTTTGTGTTATACTTATATTGACTATTAATGCTATCTATTTTGTTAGGGGATATAGCCTGTCGGGGATTTCTTTATTTACACTGTCCCACATACTGGGGTGACAATAGGGTAATAGTTAGATTTGGTGCACCGTAGAACCTGGTTTGAACCCCCATCGACGTTTTTGCTACTGACAGTTACAATAAATACTGAAAAGGAGGCAGCCCTATTGTCGACCCTTTTATGTTTGTGATGTCGTTTACATTGCCTTTAATGTATCCTTGTAATTGTTGTTTGTTGTTCTATGCGTGATTTTTGGTTGACTGTGGTACTTTTATATCTACTTGCAATGCATTGTAGTCGTAAATCAAGGGCGTCACTTCATGTTATTTTCCCGATGATTTCGCACAAACAATAATATGTTCTGATAATAAATTGTATGATGACATTGTTATAAATAATGGTAGAATTTATGTTAACAGTGGCTTTTCAAGTGGCTCTTAATTAACGTTTTTGTGTAGAGAGGCCACCATTGTTTATTGTTGGATGATCACATGACCTATTATTAAAGTCATGTTTAATTTTACTTAATTAGTTGCACAATACGAGGGTCATTTAAAGTTAACTAATGCGCTTTCGTAGCTTTCCCCGTGTGGTTCTCGGGGGCCCCGTTTGGTCACGGGGCAAAGAATAGGGCCACTGCAGATCCCTTTGGAGGGATAGGCAGAGGGGTAGAATCCCCCCAAATTCATGTTCATTTTATCATTTTTTGTTCATGTTCATTAAAGGTCTTCATCATGATCCCTGCATTGTTTCAGGTGCTATCTCGCTCGCATCAAAAGAGCAGTGGCAAAAAAACAATAACGTGACTCCAGCGTAAATGGAGTTTCTACGATAGAATTTGCAGCAACTCTGCAAGTTCAAGGTTCTAGGCCCATTTTCCATATTTGATCTCGATGTACATGGAAGATGAGCCTGGCATGTTCATGCCTTTTAGGAGCCATATAACCTTTTCATGTGTTGGTGCGCCTTAAAACCCCAATTCAATTCGTAGCTTTCCAACATAGCATGCACCAATAACTCTGATGCAATAATTGGAAAATCACGTGCAATTTTATCCTAAAAAAAATTGAAATCGTGTAAGTCATATACACTGCCTGCTTTCAGTTTGATAATTATATGAAAAACTGTTAAAAAGTAGAAGAAAGGGATGATGGCATGAGGCACTTTAAGGAACTATTTCCAGCCTATTGTATATAGGGGAGAGACAATTTGTATAGGTAGATGTAACTCAATGTTAGACATACAGTTGCATGAGGAAATGGTAGTATTGAATTTTGTAACCACTATATACTTAACAAAATTCCTAATTAATCACGTTTGTATTTTAAATATGTTTTAGAATAGTTGTGAGATAAGTATTTTGTTTTGAACAATAGTTTGTAAAACAAAAAATGTTTGTTCAAATTGTTACATATTTTGAGAGTTACCCTCCCTTTATATGAAAACAAGAAATGTGCTGATAAAACAAATAACATGAATCGAAGTCCGCCTAAAGATATAAACTTATTAAAATTGGTAGGACGTAATATAAAAAACCCATAGAAGTGCGACCCATTTATTTCAGATGTTCGGTATGTAATAAAATGAAAAATGGATAATCCTAAATTACCTCTCTTTTAATTTAATATCGTTTGAAATTCAAGTAATTGTAATTCAGCGTTAACATTAAATATTTCGAAAATCTCTTTCGCAAACGAATTTGTAGTGGTAATACTAGTATACTGTGACTTTACAATACTTTTAGTTGGCATATTTCAGAATTAGGAACAGCGAAAGCTGCACTAATTCGTAGTACTTAATAAAAGCCTATGTACCCAGTTGTATAAGTGTTATAATTTAAGTAATAAACACATCGACTTGAAAGTTTTGCAATGTGTTCATGCAATCAGAGCAGACGATTTAAACTCTTTATTTTGCAGTTCAACCGTATCTCTAATAATACGTGAAATACACAAAACAATGAGAATATTGTTGACATATTATTAGGTGTGTACTTAAGAATTGTGACTAGTATATTAAAACGTAAAAACAGGTATTTCATTAGTTGTGTTTTGGTGTGTTATCCTTTTAAAAAAAAAAATTATCAACGAAGTTTTGTATTTAGTACAGCTAAGTTGTTAATTTGCTTTTTTTCTTCATAAAAGTAAAGTTTGAAGTATTATATACTGCTATACTTTAGATACTGTTCACTATACCAATGCTTTTCAAAGAGAAAACTTTACTCTGGCCTCATCTTATATACATAAGCTTATCGGTCATGTAGCATGTTAGCAGTAAATACGCACGCTTTCCGTGCCTTTTCAATGATCATTTAGCGTTGGGAAATATGTCCTTAAATATACATGCAAAACAGATATATAAAGAATTGTGCGATAGTAATGGACATTGAACAGAGAACAATTTTAGGGGGTTAAAAATGAGTTTAGTAAAATGGCCTCAATGATGCGCCTTGTTCTTTTATACCAAAAAGTGCTGTGAACAAACACAACATCGCTGTATTGAAGAGACTAGTAATAGAAGAGGATCTGTACTCAGTGCAGGATATATCCAGAAGTGTTGGCATTTCGGTAGTAGAATTAAAGAATTAAGGGATTAGGTAAAATATGTGCTCGTTAGGTTTTACGAGTCAAATTCCTCTCTGCTTCCACGCCGTCTACTTACAATTTACGACACATTAAGAAGGGAATACAGAACCTCTATACTAAATGTGTTCTAGTTCCTGCAGGCACAGCATCCAACAATATAAGTATTGCCTGGTGATTGCGTTATATCAATACTTTGAATGCAGAGCTAGCGAGCACCGCTTCTGCTTATTAAACACACCATTGCTGGAGGAGGGCATTTTTTCCTAGCATGTGACCGTTTTGGAGACTGAAGGTTTCTGTAAAGAATAAGATCCATAAAAGATACTGGATTGCTAAACTTCACAAAAATCAGCACATATCACGTTTGATCGCACATTCAAACTCATGTACCACTACTAATGTATCAAAACTGTTGACTTTCTGCCTTTCCGCAATTAAAGACCATGTTATAAATTTGATGAGATGGCCTTGATGAACTACAGTCTTATCAACAGTTGATCGAAAGAGGTTGTGACCCTATCATTTTGCAACGTACTGCATGCTTGGTGGTGGACCCTTTTACAGTTCTCCACTATGCTTTCCTCTTTAATTGTACGATGACCGGACAGGCTGTGGACCCTATGATGACCCCTACCTAAAGCCCATTGGGACGGTGGCGTTTGATGTTTGTCTATGCTCTTTCTTGTCGTGCCCTTAATGGTTTATTCTCTTGTTTCTCTGGCTTCTGCCAAGTCACTGAGTACCTTCATTGTGGCTTTCTAGGCTATTGTTTTTTTGTATTATATTTACACGAGCATATTTGTGTTTTACTTATATTGCCTATTGATGCTGCCTTGTTGGTTAGAGATTAGATCATGGCGGGGATTTCTTTATTTACACTGTCCCGTTTTAATGGGATGATAGTGGGGTAAATGTGAGGTTTGGTGCACCCTAGAACCGGTTTAAACCCCCATTGGCCTACTTTGCCACTGACCGTTCCAAGGCGGTAGCCCTATTGTCAACCCTTTTGTGTGTGTGATGTCGTTTGCATTTATTTTTACGTTTGCCTTCTGGTTTGTCTGTTTGCGTGTTTGTTTCTGTGTTTTGTGGTTGACTGTCCTCCTTGAATGCTACTTTCCCTGTCCGATCTTTTTATATTTCTTTAGCATTTCCATGCATCTACTCTAAGGACCTACGACTTTTTCCACACTATACACCAATCTATCTACCACATAACCTGATCAAAGATAAATTGATTCAGCTTACACATAAGACTTTTGCTAGAGAAGGAACTACTTGTCTTGCTTGTAATATTGTCAAGGATTTCCGTAAAAACGTCCCTAATGATAATTATAATCTGTGGACTTGCGATGATGTTTGTAGAGCGTAATCATTTCTTCCCGATATGGTAAAACAATTTACCGCCAGCTTGTAGGATATTCCTATAGGTACTAACTGTGCGCCACTTGTCGCAGATTTGTTTTATACTTCTATAAAAAGGGATTTTATGTTGAGTTTGTCACCTGCTAGCCACAGTGATAAGTTATTGATGCGTTTAGTAATACATCTCGGTAGTGATAAGCCGTTCTTTGCTCATACGCAGCTTACATTTCTCCATAGAGCTCACGTTGAATAACGTCAACAGTTTGAATACTACTGCAGCATTCCTAGACCGTCATTTCTCGGTTTCTAATGATTTCATAAATACTATGATAAGGGAGATGACTAACTTTCACATCGTAAACCATCCATTCAGCAATGTTTTTTTTTATCACTAACTACGTAGATATTTCCTTATAGTCTATCGCCGTAACGAAAACCTACTGTAGAAGTACAAAACCAACTTTTCTCCGGCTAGGAATATCACAACCTTAATTTATGGGGATGTGGTCTATACACTTCGGAAGTTAATGGATCTGACGGGTTTCTTGGCCACTTTACAAATTAATCAGGAAAGTTGTCAGAAAAGGATACCACCCTTTAGTTTTGCAACCGTAACATAGCTTGGTTTTCTCTTTGGATGCAACTACTGTGGTAGTTCAGTAAACTGCTTGATACAGTCTGAGGTGTTTCTAATTAGGTATTTTTTATATAGCTTAACAAAAAATATTTAAGTTTATCAATTGCTAATTTCTCTGTATATGGACTTTATTGTTAGATATTTTCTATGAGATGTATTTTTATTTACACTGTTTTGTCAGTTTGGATAAAAGCGAGGATGTGTACACATAAATTCTATTTAAGCTACCCTGTAGGCCCTATTGCTCAAAACTCTACTCGAGTAAAATGTTCTAGTAACCTTCTAAAACACATTAAAAGGAATACTTTTTACTTATTAATTGATGATGAAACAAGGGTCTATATGTTTGAACCACAGAGGATGGTAGAAAACACGCAATGGAGGACAAAGCATCAAGCAAGTCCAGTGGTTGCAAGGAGAATTAAACGCGAAAAGAAAGTTTTACTTACTTGTCCTTTGGGATCATCAAGCCAAAGCTTTGTGGCGTTAAAGTAGAATGTCGCTTAAGCCGGTGCTAGGAGGCGTGAGAGGTACACCTCATGAACAGACTCAATAAAACCGAGTCTGCTACTTTTATCTCTTGCTTGTGTTTGTTGCTTCCAATGGATCCCCTTTTCAGTTTTTAAACACCATTTTTTAAATTCCTGCTGCCAAGTTGTACAAACAGTGTCTCCAGGATCATTCTACAAAAACTCTGAGATGAAATATTCTTACAAATGTACGCATGCAAGTAAGATTTTGAGACTGACAATGCTTCACCCGATGGGGAGCCAAATAGTTGGTGGGGGGGGGGGGGGGGGTTGTTATAAATCTAATTAGTCTAGACAACTTGTACTTTTTCATTTATCGACTCAGTGACAGAGACAGAACTTGTTGAATGCACCTCGTATCACCGTATTTTGCCATATAATTGTCATTCTAATTTTAATTGTTAGAAACATTACCAAAATAAAATGTATTCTATAAAATCATTGTCGGTCAATCAGATAAGAGGACTTACAAAAGGTGCTGACAGCTAATGCAATGGTTGGGTATCTAGTGAACGTGAGGATTTTCTCTCCTGTTGCAAAACATCTTACTCCTAAGGCCATAAATAATTAATTACCTGGTTCTCAGGCCTGCCCGCATGTCTTTTTTTGGTGCCGCATTGCCGATTTTATCTCAAAAGTAATAAAATAAAAATCGGAAATGCGCTACCGAAATTTCGAAAAAAAAGTTCCGCATCCAAGTTCGTTCCGGTTTTTACATGCAACTACCTCAGGGGAATCCCCTTGTGGGTAGACTGGTGCGCGGCCGACTATCTGCCGCTCTGCTCGCTAGCTTGTGAGTGTTGCAGTCGTATGGGTACCAATCTAGGAGAGTCAGACGCTTGAGACGCTTGGAACTAGTAGGTGCTACAGAACAGGCGATTTATTCAAGCGTCTACTCGACAAAGTCTCACAACAACATGCAATAATGGCGGTGTCATCGAGTCGATTGAATCTAATACAAATATACGGACTTATTGTGATTGAAAGAAGCATATAAAGTCGGGAAGAAATGATAAGGTAATGATCGACAATAGAGATGAGCTGATCCAACTGGTTATTGCACATGTATTTCGAGATATTTTGCATCAATACATGTATTGGAATTAAAAGTTTGGATGGAAAAAAAATCACGCGCGTGTCTGTTGACCACTGTAAAATTGTAAAAAAAAATGCGCCCGCCCGCATCTCTTCTCAGAAAAAGTGGCCTGAGAACCAGGTAATTAATTTTTTGTGGCCTAAGTATACATATGTTGGCATTATCGATTAGCTTAGGAAATGTGTTTATACACGCAAGCTAGTACAATATAGCTAAGGTAGTTTTCAAGTGCATAATTATGTCCACAATATGTTCTCTGTTTAATTTTATTTCATGGTGTAGGTTGTATTTCAATTTGACTGGATATATAGATGTATTTTTTGGTGCTTTTAGCTTGGTGCATGAAAACAAATTGATAGTTTGAAATACGAAATCAGTTTGCTAAATAAACTGGAAGGATGTTCCACGGAACACTTGTGTCGCCTGCCGTGTCCTTATTTCACCAAGTACAATCTAACTATAAATCTAGAAGACACGCTGTGCAATCCTTAATGAATTATGTAGCAGGTTTTTCAAAGTGTTAAAGTTTATAAAATGGGAAATAAATCTGCATTGGATAATTAATA
The DNA here is from genome assembly GCA_037043455.1 of Cyrtodaria siliqua. Lineage (NCBI taxonomy): Eukaryota > Metazoa > Mollusca > Bivalvia > Adapedonta > Hiatellidae > Cyrtodaria > Cyrtodaria siliqua. The sequence continues at coordinate 19,368 of JAWPHD010005850.1, read as the reverse complement.
AGGAAGAACTGTATAACGTTTCATGACCAAAGATCAATATTTTGCCAAGTTATGAGCAAAGTTAGGTTGCATGTTAAAGTTTTATGAAAAGGGGGCATACCTCTGCCAAAATGAAAGTCAGAGTTATTGGACATGTGTAACAACATTCCTTCAGTTTTGACGAATATGTGTGTGAAGTTTCATGAACATAGGTCACACATACGTTTCAAGTAATGGCCAGTTATGAGCTTGGTTAGGTTGCATTTCTCTTGAAATGAAAGTCAGAATTATTGGTCGTAGTATCAATATTCTGTGTGCTAAGAAGAATATGTGTGTGTGAAGTTTCATGAACATAGGTCAAATGCTTCTTAAGCTATGGCCAGTTATGGTTAGGTTGCAGGTTAAAGTTTTATGAAAGGGGCATAACTCTGTCAAAATGAAAGTCATAGTTATTGGACATATGTAACAGCATTCCTTAGGTTAAGATGAAGATGTGTGTGAAGTTTCATGAACATATGTCAAATCGTTTCAAGCTATGGCCAAGGTTAGGATGCAGGTTAAAGTGTGATGGATGACAACGGTCGACGACGACGGACGACGACGATGACAGTGATCCCTAAGTGTCTACCAGGCTACGCAGGTGACGTAAAAACATACTGGAAGCAAATTGTTGTATTCAGTGTTTATCATTTTAGTCTTTTGTATGCCCCCGGCATTCAAAAAATGATGAAGGGAATATAGTGTTACCCCTGTCCTTGCGTCCGTGCGTGACTCCGTCCTTCCGTGTCAAAAACGTTGCCGGACGCTTACTTCGGCCTATGGTTTCAGTAATTCCATAGTTATGCCCTTGGTATAGTAAATATTCACGAAACTGACGTTGTCCGGACTCTAACTCATCAAATCTTCAGTAATTCCGGAGTTATGTCCATTGGCATAGAAAAAAATCACGAAATTAACGTTGCCCGGTCTCTAACTTAAATAATTGTTATCCAGTATTCTTCAAACTTGATCAAATTGTACATGAGTACTAAATCTCTTTGAAGTATTTCCAAAGTTATGCCTATTGGAATAGTAATTATTCACACGATTGATGATTTCCGGACTCTAACTTGGGTAATTGTTATCTTCTCAACGCCAAAACTTGGTCATCGCCACCGTCCATTGTCCATTGGGACGGTGGCGTTTAATGTTTGTCTATGATCTTTCTTGTCGTGCCCTTAATGGTTTATTCTCTTGTTGCTCTGGCTTCTGCCAAGTCATTGAGTACTTTCATGGTGGCCTTCTAGGCTATTATTTTTTTGTATTATATTTACACAAGCATATTTGTTTTTTACTTATTGTTGGTATCCCTATGGGTACGAACTGTGCACCACTTGTCGCAGATTTGTTTTTTAATTTGCTATGAAAGGGATTTCATGTTGAGTCTTTCACCAGATACCCAGGCAGATGTTATTGAAGCTTTTAATGACACCTCTCGGTATCTGGATGACATATTGAACATTGACAACCCTTTCTTTCCAACTATGGTTGATCATATTTATCCTAAAGAACTTCGGCTTAAAAAACTAATATATCTGATATTAACGCTTCTTTTCTTGATTTGGATATCTCGATTGAAAATGGTGAAATAATTAGCAAAATCTATGACAAGAGAGATGATTTTAATTTTGCCATTGTTAATTACCCCCACTTGGATGGTGATGTTCCCCGAGCAACTTCTTATGGGGTGTATGTGTCTCAACCTATTCGTTTTTCAAGAGCTTGTACTCGAGTTGAGGACTTTAATATTCGTAATCTTTGTATAACTAAAAAGCTTCTCAATCAGGGTTACCGTTACCATGAAGTTCGTAAAACCTTTGCAAAATTTTATTATCGTAACCCTGATATTCTTTCCAAATATTAAAGTAATTTAAGGACTCTTCTGCGACAAGGACTATCACAACCTCACTTCTATGGTGATGTGATTTATAAACTTCGTAAGAGTCTTGGTCATGATCACTTTCATACTATCTTTGTTAAACTTGTTAAAAAGTTTATCAAAAGAGGTTATGACCCTATCATTTTGCAACGTACTGCATGCTTGGTGTTGGACCCTTTTACAGTTCGCCACTATGCTTTCCTCTTTAATTGTACGATGACCGGACAGGCTGTGGACCCTATGATGACGCCTAGCTAAAGCCCATTGGGACGGTGGCGTTTGATGTTTGTCTATGATCTTTCCTGTCGTGCCTTTAATGGTTTATTCTCTTGTTGCTCTGGCTTCTGCCAAGTCATTGAGTACCTTTATTGTGGCTTTCTAGGCTATTGTTTTTTTTGTATTATATTTACACGAACAAATTTGTGTTTTACTTATATTTCCTATTGATGCTGCCTTGTTGGTTAGAGATTAGATCATGGCGGGGATTTCTTTATTTACACTGTCCTGTTTTAATGGGATGACAGTAGGGTAAGTGTGAGATTTGGTGCACCCTAGAACTGGTTTAAAACCCCAGTTGCCTTTGTTGCAAATGACCGTTCCAAGGCGGTAGCCCTATTGTTAACCCTTTTGTGTTTGTGATGTCGTTTGCATTTTTTATTACTTTTGCCTTTTCGTTTGTCTGTTTGCGTGTTTGTTTTTGTGTTTTGTGGTTGACTGTCGTCCTTGAATGCTTCTTTCCCTTCCGAAATTGTTATCTTTCTTTACTTGTATTGCCTATTGATGCTGCCTTGTTGGTTAGAGATTAGATCATGGCGGGGATTTCGTTATTTACACTGTCCTGTATTAATGGGATGACAGTAGGGTAAGTGTGAGGTTTGGTGCACCCTAGAACCGGTTTAAACCCCAGTGGCCTACTTTCTCCCTGACCGTTCCAAGGCGGTAGCCCTATTGTCAACCCTTTTGTATTTGTGATGTCAATTTGCATTTATTATTACTTTTGCCTTCTTGTTTGTCTGTTTGCGTGTTTGTTTCTGTGTTTTGTGGTTGTCTGTCCTCCCTGAATGCTACTTTCCCTGTCCGATCTTTTTATATTTCTTTGGTCAAGTGTTTATGGGGAAAATGTCTCGTCCAAATTCGATAATCGGCTCCATCGCATCAGTAATTCCAGAGTCACGTCCGTTGGAATGGCATACAATCACGAAATAAATGTTTGAAATACAAATACAATACAAATATTAATATGTGAAGAAATAACGGGACATCCGTGTCCTATGGACACATTTTTATAACGTGTTTTCTGCAACTAGAAATATCACAACCTTAATTCTATGGAGATTTGATCTATAAACTTCGGAAATTAAAGGGGTCTGATGGATTTCCTGACCACTTTACAAAACTAATCAGGAAATTCATCAGAAAATGATAATACCTAGATGATACCTCTACAGTCAGTCACTACGCTTCACATTTCGCTTGTGCAACTACCGGACAATCTCTTTGGACTTTATCATGGGATAAACCGCGTAGGACTTTCTAGGCTTTGTTATATTCATATATACATAATCATTTATGTGTTATACTTATATTGCCTAATAATGCTGCCTTGTTTGTTAGAGAATATAACCTGGCGGGGATATCTTTATTAATACTGTCCCGTTTTATTGGGATAACAATAAAGAAAGAGTGAGGTTTTGTGTACCCTACAACCTTGGTTAAACCACAACCGCCTTTTTTGCCACATACCGTTTCAAGGCAGTAGCCCTTTGGCCAACCATTTTATGCTTGTGATGTCATATCTTGCATTTTATTGTTTTTGTAATAACTGTTTGTTTATGTGCGTGTGTTTGGTTGATAGTTGTCCTTGAATGTTACATGTCCTGTTGGACTTTTATATCTGCTTTTATGATTAAACCTTCTGAAACCCTGAAAGGGGGGTTTGTGCATGATTTTTTTTCTCAGTTTTCCTGGTCCTACCCTAGATTGATTTCTCTTTGCTTGTAACTGCTGTGGCGGTTCAGTCTTATATTCTGGATACACTCCGAGGTGTTTATTATTACGTATTTGTTAATATATATATTATATATTATATTTGTTTACAACAACATATATGTGTATCGCTTTCTAGTTTCTCTGGATGTGGACTTTATCGTTAGAGATTTCATTTTAATGGGATGTACTTTTATTTACACGGTCTTGTCAATTTCGGCGCTGAGGAACGGGTAATAGCGGGGCTGTGTACGCATAACATATATTTAAGCTGACCAGTATATTACCTACTGACCGTTCCAAGTCGGTAACCCTATCTTCACCACTCTTTGTGTTGTGTATTGTCCTTCTCATTGTATATTCACTTTGCTCTTTGTTTACGATACAGTGGGGCATACGGAGCAATTGCGATTATGTTCTTTTGGTTTATATAGACCATTGTTTCTCATTTTTGTTTCAGTCTGTGACACCCAATAAATATGACGTATTCGCCTTAATCCATACCAGCCTTACACTGTGTTCGATGCATAAAGGATCAAATTTCCTTGGATGGCACAGAGTTTATATACTGTTGTAAGTATAAATGTTACATACATTGTATATAGTCAATCGGTATGCTGTGTTTGCACATTACAAACGCGTTACATGACTAACACCTTCAGGCAAGTTAAGTTCGTCCGGCTGTCTGTGTAATACAAATTTAATTCATGAAGAGTGATATTTATTTTCTCACCCTTTCGGACAGAATAACCTCTTATATTGTGCCCTGTGCCCTTTTTTAATCAGTAATCCAAATCTTAAACCACATGGTTTCAATAACTAACTGTAAATTCACAATAAAGTAAGTCTTAGCCAGTGTCGTAACTATACTGAGGATATAGTAACAATATGTTATAATTATTTGAAATGTGATGTGCTCTTTCTGTTCCATTTATCTTCAATAACATATGTTATAACAATCCAAGTATTTATATATCATCACAAATATATATTATTTAAAATAATAAAAAGCAAGTATACATAATAACTTAATAAGATTAAGCGTGGAGTGCGTGGTACAGTAGTAGAGCGTCGGACTTCAGATCGAGAGGGCGTGGTTTCGATCCTCGACGTGGCCATGTTAATTATCCCACATTGCTTAGTACTGATTCTACCCAGGAAGCCAACGTGTGATTAATATAAGTTGCAAAAACTGGTTTCGCAATCGCTGTAAAAGAAATGTGTTTAAATAAATAAATAAATAAATAAATAAATAAATAAAGATTAAGTTAAAATAGGAAAGTATAAATACTGATAAAGGTGATCCTTTGGGAGCAACAAACACATTAAGAGAATAAAGCAGCAGACTCGGTTTTATTGAGTCTGTTCATGAGAAGTAATGAAAGAAGCAACACCTCTCACGCCCCCTAGCACCGGCTTAAGCAGTATTCTACTTCAAAGCCACCTATATTGGGCTTTTGTATTACGGTTTTGAGACCACGTTTACATTCAAAGTTTAAATCAAAAATATACACAGATGACCCCATCAAGTGTTGGGAGTAGTGTGGAGTAGTCTTTGCGGCCCGAGATGAAGTCCCCGTCACAGCTAACGCTTGTTATCATTTTATAAGAAAAACTTAGTTACTGAGGTACAAACTGTCTTTGCAAGAGTACAGACCACTTCTTCATTGCTGGCGAAATAAGCACGACACTGACACCACGAAAGTGCATGTTTTTTTGTTTTGACAATATAAGTGATTTAGGTATTTCCAAACTATCCTAGAATGCACCACAGACCATCTAAGATATAAAAGAAAACACGGGGGAGGGATCATGTCCCCGAACCCACTAGCACTTACACTACTGCATCGGTGATTTCATGGCTCTGGTTAGCCTCTGATGGCCTATTCATAAGGTTGCAGTTGGTAAATGTATACATATCTTGGGAGTAACCGAAGGACTTAGACCATGTAAAAGGAAGACAAAGGCTGAATAACTGGGATTTATTCACGAAAAATAAAACAAGGGTTTTTGACAATTGCGATTTTAGTTTACAAAGTATATAAACTCGTGCTATGTCAATGTAAAGATCTCTATTACCGGTAACTAGACATACAAGGACATGTAGCATTCCAGGACAACAGTCAACAAAAAGCACGCATTTAAATAAAACAACTATTACAGGGATAAATATAAGGCAAAGTATATACCAGCACAGACATAAAAAGGTTTATAATAAGGCTACCGTCTTGAAAATGTCATTCGGGAATAGGAACTCAGTTTTCTTTATACATACCTCATATATTCATGTAAATGAATTGAGTGATTAAAATATATTGTATTGTACAGAACAGGGAGACTTTCTACGGTTGCCACTGTGTAAAAACAACACTATTGTCACAATAAAAATCGAGCAGGAAAAGTAACTTTCACAGAACACAGTTAACCAAAAACACGCAGTAACGATATCCTATACAACTCCAGAACACGCATACTTCTTTATTACTTTAGTATTTGAAAGCAATGAATGTTTGCCAGAGGGGATTTCCTTATTTACATTGTCCCCTTTTATTGGGATGAAATAAGGTAAGAGTGAGGCTTGGTGCACCCTGGAACCGGGTTTAAAACCTCTCATCGGCAGTTTTGGTCACTGACCATTTCAAGGCGTTAGCCCTATTGTCAATCGTTGGATGTTTGTATTTTGTTGTCGTTTTAATTAGTGCTTGCTTCTATGTCTGTGTTTTGTTGACTGTGGTCCTTGAATGAGTACCGGACCAAGCGCCCACTAGGTTGCCTGTGTTTGCACACGGTCCATGCTACGTCCAATCAGATCGAACTAAGCTCTTGCTACGTTGTCGCTGCGTCAAAGGGGATTCCCCAGGTTGGTATAAATACTGCGCCACTCAGTTACAACTCAGTGAGAACTCCATCCATTTTCCCCGTCTGCGCTACGCTTGTAGTACGGCAATGGAGTCACTACGAGGTGTTTGTTACGTCTATAACGGGTCAATGCCGTCGTTACTACGTCTTTACGAAGTCCTTACTGCGTCGTGCTCAGAACGTGGAGCAGCTACGCTCATTTTGAACATGCCCAAAGTGCGCGTAGAGTTTTCAAGACCATGGAGACCCTGCTAGGTCCTTAAAGGTTTCTGCTGGGTTCCTTGGATGTTGTTGGATTTCTTACTGCGTCCAAGCAATATTTTCAGCACGCAGTGGGAACTTGATGCAACTACGTCAGAGTGTGACGGGTTTTTTAGTTTGTTACACAAATCGACGCTTGTACAACGATTGCTATGGCAACTTGCTAATTAAATTTATTTTAAAATGTATGATTTTGAGAAAAACACTTAATTCGTTGTGTTTTTTTATTTCCAGATTGGAAACAGCGCTTCGGCAAAAGGACAAGTCAGTCGTTATACCTTATTGGGATTGGCTGATAGACAAAAATAACATCATACCACCTAAGGACACTCTTATGTTTACAGAAACATTTCTTGGGAACGGAATCGGAAATGTTACAACAGGACCTTTCAAGGACTGGAATGACATGTATGGCTGTGATCTGGTGAGAGATATCGGTAGTAATAATATATCACTTCCATCTCGTAAGGTAATTGATCTGATAGAACATAACAGCACATGGATAAACGAGGAACAAGTAACCGACGGTGGATCGAGTTTTAAACTTGAACATTCTCTAACTATAGAAGGTCAGCACAACATTATGCATGCCTGGGTGGGGAAAATGATGTTGATTTTAGACTCAGCGCCGAAAGATCCAGTTTTCTTCTTACACCATACGTATATAGACTACATATGGGAGAAATTTCGACAAAAGCAAATTTCAATGAATATCAATCCCGAAAATGACTACCCAGCCATTGCTGACGAAGCATACGACATAACCAAACTCCACGCCCCGAACAGAACCATGGATTGTTTTTTCTGGAAGACCAATTATCAGGGATACTGGAATAACTTCACAGAAAGGTTGTACACGTATGAAGATTCACCAACGTGCCCAGACTGCGGTCACTCTGAATTCTTGACCTGCAATCAAGAGATGCAACTATGTGTTGGGACCGCATCCGGGTCAAGATCATCTTCCAACTCAAATGCCTATGTTGTCGGCATTGTAATATGTGTAATACTTGTCGTAATTGGAGGTGTTGTTATTAAAGTTAAATGTTGTAAAGGAAAACTCAAATACGACATGATATAAATTAGTCGTTAAATTTAAAGGATACAATTTTAAAATTTGTCACCAGATCACGTATGCTTGTAACTAGACGGTGGTAATGATAAAACAAATAAATAAAAACGAAAACGTTAAAACAATAAAATAATACTGAAGAAACTAACCCGTCAAATAACGACAAAATTACACTAAAACAACGTTTATCAAAGCTCTACCCAGGGGTTCAGGTCATATAATTACGTATATGTGCCGATTAAAAGTATATTTGTTCACGGTTTCTTAAACTGCACTTGATTGAATATGGTGTGAAATGAATTATGAGTTGGTAACTCTTAATTCGACTCTTCAGTTTTGGGGTTTGGCCTGGCTGGTTAAAGCCGTTTATATTGTGTCTACAGGTATAGCACACCCATTGCATCACAGGAAGTGTCCGCCTGGGGTAGTCGCATAATGGCGGTCAGTAAATAATTCTCATTTCTTTTTGTAGAAAAAGCGTTTTCACTAATTCAAAGTGCCATTTTTGGTTTATATTACATTGTTGATCTATTTGTTACATTTTCATGTTAAAATTGTGAGTTTTGAATTTGTGGTTATATGGAAATGAGTGTATGAATACAAAATTGTGTCATCTCAGCGTTTATGTTTTTAAAGGGAGCATTCATTCATGAGACAAGTTCTTTCTTAGAAGATAAATGACCCCCACTTTTCTGTGGATTTTTGGCAGCATATGTCATTTGTGATGAGAATGAAAGTTATTCATGTATAATCTGGGCCTAGATATGAATGACAACATGGCATTTAAATTTTAATTCATACACAACTCAATGTAAATATTAATGGGCGTGTTACACCTATAGATCCTAGATTCTCAAACTGTGTACGTTATTATCCCGGACTCAGAAACTACTCACATACTATGGGTGTTGGACTGTGTATCAACGTCATTTTACTGTTCATAAACCAACTGTATTTTAGTAAGAATTCCGGGACGCAGGCAAATTGGTAAACGGGCATTTAATGGGTCTTTTATTACTTGAAATACGCCTCTAATTTAGTCTACAAATTATGGTCTGCGCATGCGCATAGAACTGGTTCTAACTTTTTTTTACTACAATAATTAGATGTAAATTTCAGGGAAACAGTCTATAAATCTGTTCTTAGCAGACGGATATAGCTGGTTCCAAATCGGTATCGTCACTGATTATTGATTTTGATTGATGTTAAACTTTATTAAAGGGACAAACGGCAATCTTTAGTTTTTAAAAGCTCGCGGATTCCCGTTAGTTTTTCATACAACATGCATTTCTTCAATAATTAATATTAACTATAAGAATAATATAAAGAAATTGTGTTTGAATATTACTAACTGTTTGTGTGTACATCTATATATGTATCTCTATACTATACCTCGTCGTCAGTAGGTTTAGAAATGGTTTACATCTGTTGTGTGTACATCTATATATGTATCTCTATACTATACCTCGTCGTCAGTAGGTTTAGAAATGGTTTACATCTGTTGTAAAATGTGCCTGTTAATGGCGGGACTTTAATAATACCTATAATAAACATAATGATAATAATAAATATAATTTCATTAATCATGTTATTACTGCTGCTGCTGCTGCTGTTGGTGCTGTTGGTGCTTCTGTTGCTTTTGCTGCACTATTGACGATCAGATGATAGTGAAGATGATGATGATGATGATGATGATGATGATGATGATGATGATGATGATGATGAAGATGGTGATGATGATGATGATGATGATGATGATGGTGATGATGATGATGATGATGATGATGATGATGATGATGATGCAAATTGGTATGATCTTATGAAGATGATGTTGCAAATTGGTATGATCTTATTTTCAATTCATGACAAGCACACATTCACATACGCACAATCTATGCATTTTGTCTAAAATAATGCGCAAAAAATGCTGAAATATTTGCTGAACTGTCGTCGTACTTGCACGTACTTGCACAACTCTCTCGAAAATATCATAATATTTATGTATTGATGTACACTATACATACCATTAACTGTATTCAAAGTAGTCATTAAATCCCGTAAACATTACTTTAAAGTAGCTATCCCGCCAACAACAACCAACGTTTACAACATATGTACACCGTTTCTAAACCTACTGATAATGAGGTATATATATATATATAACTTATATATTTTGAGAATTTGAACTCTATGAACACAATATAAACGGCTTTAACCAGCCAGGCCAAACCTCAAAACTAGAGCGTTGAATTAAGAGTTACCAACTCATAATTCGTTTTACGCATATTCAATCACTGGTGTTTTAAGAACCCTCGAAATGTACCTTTAATCAGTACATATTCCTTATTATATGACCTGAACACCAGGATATAGTTTAAGTGTTAGAGATTTCCTTTTGATGGGATGTATTTTTATTTACACTGCCTTGACAATTTTAACGCTGAAACAGGGTAATAGCGAGGTTGTTCACACTTAAAATCGATTTTAGCTAACCAGTGGGCCATATTGCCTACTGACAGTTCCAAAATGATATATAGGTCCTATAGAAACCAAAGCGTCCGAACGCAATGGCATCGTAGGTCCGCACTGTACTGCAAACAAGGATTTGAAACTACAATGAAAGGGACAAAAAACAACAGAAAGGGTGGTGAAGACAGGGTTACCGATTTGGAACGGTCAGTAGGCAATAAGGCCTACTGGTTAGCTTGAATCGATTTTATATGCGCACAATCCTCGCTATTATTCCAAGTCCGTAACCCTTTTTGTTGTGTATTGTCCTTTACATTGTATAGTTAATTTTCTCCTTGTTTGTGGTACAGTCCGGACTTACGGTGCCATCGCGTTTGGTTGCTGTGATTTCTATAGGACCATATTTTTCATTTTAACAAGTGAATTGTATGTACACCTAGATGAGATAGTATTATTCACCGCCATAGGGAACTGGATTACTGTAGTATATATATTCAGTCTGATTAAAACCGATATTTCTGATTCATAGTTAAGGCTTAAATGAAGCAAACGTGTATTTAAACATGTTAAGACTTTAATATTTCACCTTTACCATTACTATTCATTTTTATATATATTCATCTATGTTGTAAATAAATTTGTAAATGTATGTATTCTTGATTATCTCTTGGTGAGTTGTCTACCATTAACTTGTTTTGCTTCATGATATTGAATGATTGCGTATGTTACAATAATATTGAATTTGCTGTTAACAAATTATGAAAAGGGTATTCACAGACACAAACAAGAGGGAAAAATAGCAGACTGGGTTTTATTGAGTCGGTTCATTAGAGGCTATATAAGGTGCAACACATCTCACGTCCCTAGCACCGGCTAAAACGGTATTCTATTTTAAAAGCCACCCGGATTGTGCTTGATGGTCTCAAAGGACCAGAAAATAATAACACTACTGATCTGTAGTCGAGCGACATTTTATAGCCGCCACACAGCTATAAATAAACACTAGTGTGAATGGCAATACGTACTGAAAAGGGGATTTCTTGGTGTCACAGGATGACCTTAGTGGTTGGGCTAACTCAGGAAAGAATCAATGACGGTGAATGCATTTACATAAGTTTAATGCAACTTTTAAAATATGTTTAATATATATACAATGATCTAAAAAAACAAGCGAATACACAAATGAAATATGAAAAGAATGTTCTCCTGAACGTTTAAGACGTTCTTAGTATTGCTATAAATACTGAATGTCTAAGACACTAAAGTGTTGTTAAAGCTATAACAATGTTGATCTAGCGCGATAACTGTGATGCGCGAGAGCTCATGAAGATGACGATGCGCGAATTCAATGGATGATTGTCATCAAATGCCTTCTGTAAGGGTTGATGACGCGATGCAATGATAGTTAATCTCCACTGAGATTGTGAATGATATTCCTCCAGTGAGGACTGGTAACGGGCCCACCTTGTGTCCCGGGGGTTGTCGTTAGTAAAACCTGGCTGCGCAGGTACGGGGACCGTCTCCACCGCTTGTAACGTTATTCGTGGAAGCTTAGCTCCACTCCTGGATATCCAAACCTAGATGGCTTACTCCAACCCTGGATGGCTTATATCCTGGATGGCTTATTTCCAACCCTGGATGGCTTAGGCTGTAATTATACATACGTTTTAGATGTCGGTTGACAAACATAACAATCTTGCATAATTACCATTACCCAAACAAATCATTATTCAATCAATATATGTAAGCTGTACTAATGATGAGTAGCAATGTATACATATTCTACAACGCAATGTATACGCTATGTACGTCGCTGTTAAATCAATGCCCCTAATACATGTAATATAAACATGATCAAATTACTCGTATATTACACTCACTGAGTTATGCATGCACGCATTTATTCTTGTCACTCATCTCATTGTTAACTAATGTTAACAATCGTGTATTACAATCACTGAGTTATACACCAACGTTAACTAGTGCACCTATTATCCACTGTTATCAAATTAATATTGTTTTACAATTAATGATCAATTACAATAATTACATCTAATAAAGTAACTTCAAAATCATATGCTAGTCTAAAGTTATGTTTGAGAAACATCAATGCTAACCGGATGTCGTAACCGCCAAACAAGATGGCGCCGCCCACTGAATACAAATATACGATAAAAGTTTAATAAAATTACTAACCACATGTTGCCTGTGAAATTTGCCGTCCAATCTCTGTTCCAACAAAGTACTATCGATGATCCCGGCGATAGCTAGAAGACAATGGGTTTTATAGCAAACATTACGCCCAAATCATTATTTCCCCCGTTCAGTCCGTGACAAACGTGGCTAAATCTACAGTATTGAATCTACACGCGAGGCCCCTTATACAATTTTGCCGTTTAAGGAAAATATACCTATACGTTTACATGTATTAGCACAAAACTAAACTTATGACACGGCCTCTATGGCGGCCACTTAAATGTGCACGCTTTTACGTGTTACATGAATAGATCATGAATATGGTGAAATTGTTTCAACTCGAACAATAGATTTTGGGTGTAACCGATACAAGAGCTATATACGACCAGTACGCTCTACCCGTGACATTTTGTGACAACATCTCCCCACTTAAAGAAAGTGCTACACTTTTAACATTCAACAAAATGATAACTTAATATTTACACGTTAAGAAACTATTAATTCTTCTGAGCAAACGAGCGACAACACGTACAAGCTGATCGCTCAATCGCTTGAGTATGTTAACTATTACCACTGCAGTTATAACCTAACTATAATATGTAATTACAATTTCAACACTATTCTACAATTGTACACTACCCTGTCGTAACATATACTACTATTGTACAATACACTGCAATACACTATTGTATTAAACCGGTCATTATGTGCGGCGGCTTAAATAGTCTGCCCCAATATTGTGCTTTCCTCGGTCTATTACCCCGACTCTACTGTTACTAATAACACTACTTCCTGCCACTACAAGAACTCCAACTTTACACATTGCATCCATCGCATTACCAGTATACTGTTTGCGAAATGGAGTAGGGTCTCTCGTTTCCCTAATCGGCTTTGCTAAAGTGTGCTTAAAGCTACACTGCGCTACATATGTTGGTCTCGACTTATCGGACCGAACAGTACTACACTTAGAGTCTAAACGACTTACCTCTCGTTTCTCTGCTACACTAAGCATGCCCGATATGTCTACATCGGCTGCTGTCTCCTTATCTACACTAGTGGGAGAATATGTGGGACTAGTGTCCTCACTACTGCCTTCCTCACTATCCTCAATAACTGCAACATTAACTACGGTTAACACCCCTTGTTGCCCATTATCGGTTCTACTGATATACTCTTTCAGCATATTCGCATGAAAGGTCTTTAACTTTCCGTTTATCTCGATACGGTAATCCATAGTGTTCACTATCCCTCTAACGTAAAACGGACCTTTCCATTGTAATAACAACTTGTTATTGTCAGTCGGGAGTAACAGTAACACCTGGTCATCTATCTTAAACTTCCTAGCTCTAGCTTTCTGGTCATAGTACCGTTTGTACTTGGTACTTGCCTTAACTAACTGACTTTGAGCTATCTTACAAGTCTCCTCTAGTTTCTCCTTCAGATCTAAAACATACTGATATGTAGTCTTAACCTCATCACTATCGACTTCACCTGCCCACATCTCTCTAAGAATCCTCATGGGACCTCTAACTGACCTACCGTACAATAACTCAAACGGAAAAAATCCTAAACTCTCTTGTGGAACCTCTCTAAATGCAAACAATAAAGCATTGAGATACTTGTCCCAATCTTTGGGTCTCTCGGTACACATACGCCGTAACATTTGCTTTAACGTCCCGTTAAATCGTTCGACTAACCCGTTACACATAGGGTGATATGGTGTTGTCATGATTTGACGCAAAGACAATAACCTGCTTACTTCAGCCATAAGTTCTGACGTAAACTGTGACCCACAATCAGTCAGCATTTCCTCTGGTACACCTAGCCTACTGAACATATCAACTAATGCCTCAGCTACTCTCTCAGTTTCAATTGAGGGCAATGCTACTGCCTCCGGATACCTAGTTGCATAGTCTACCATGGTTAAAATGTACCTATTTTTCCTATCCGACACTGGAAAAATTGGTCCAACTATGTCTACGGCTACCCGCTTAAATGGTGTATCTATCAGTGGCATCTGACCTAAATGTACTTTGGTAACTCGACCTTTTGGTACTGTCCTTTGGCATACATCGCAGGACCTACAATACCTAGTTACATCTCCACTAACGCCTGGCCAATAAAATTCTGCCAATACTCTATCCGACGTTTTCTTTACGCCTAAATGACCTCCCATAATCGACTCATGAGCTACCTTAAGCACTGTCGTTCTATACTGGGTAGGTACCACTAATTGGTGAAACTGTCTACTACCACTATCTTCAAATTCTCTGTACAATAACCTATTCTTATGTACAAACTTACAACTACCGGACCCTTTACACTTCTTCACTACACCATCCTTGGCCTTCACCTTACAAGGACCTAATGACTCGTCTTGAGTTTGTGCTTCTTTAAACTCCGCTTTAGATATGTCACCTACGGCTGCAGGAACCTTTAATTTTCTATAAGCCTGAGCTTGCTTCTGAACCTGCGCTCTAGTCTCTACTGCATTACTTATGCTACTTCTAAAATCGGACATTACCGGAAGTGCTGAACCTTCTATGTTCCCTATCGTTAAATCATACATCGGGTCATCCATACATAGTGCCTCTGTAGTCCCTTTAAAGAAAGGTGTATCTACATCTATTCTCGCTATTGGCACGTGCTCTACCGACTTATTTAACAACATACACGGTGACTGTTTACCTACCAACTGGTCATCCGTAACTAAACTACGCCTAACTACCACACCTGTACAACCTGTATCCCTCATTACAATTACGTCCGTGCCGTTCACTCTACCATCTGCCGTTGGAAGATTTGCATACGGAAAGAGACATGTTCCGATCTTCGCCATTACACCATCCGCTTTAACACAACAGCTACTACTCTCGGTTTTAATAACCGGACTATTACTACCTCTGCCTCTACCTCTACCTCGGTTTTGACCACCTCTACCTCTACCAAAATTCCATGGGTTGTTAAAACCTTGGTTCGGACTACCTACATTGTTGTCCCCTCTACTATTGTCACTAAAATTGTCTACGACAGCGGACACTTTCACCGCTTTCCTACACTCATGTGAAGCATGATTCCCATTACAGTAACGACAACGAATAAACGGTCTACCTATGTTACCACTATTGCTACCTCCTCTAGAACCCATCGAACTACCTCCACCTCTATAGTTTCCACTCTGGCCTTTCTGTTTATGATCGTCCCCTTGCCTATCTCTAAAAGTTCTGTCTTTCGACACTACATTATGAGCTCCACCTCTAGCCTCGGCAAACTGATCTGCTTGTGTTGCCATTTCTCCTACACTAGCTAATTTTCTTTCTTTCAGAAATAAGAACAGATCTCTACTACAAACATTGAATAGCTGGTCCCGCAACAAGAAATCTATGAGGCCCTGATAAGTCTGCGCTACCTTCCCTAACTCTAACCACCTATCTAAGTAATTTCTAGACCTACTAATAAACTGAATAAATGACTCGCCTTTCTCAGGCAGACAAGCTCTAAACCGCTTTCTAAAACCTTCTTCAGTTAACTCAAATCTCTTTAAAAGAGCATCCTTTAACTTGTCATAGTCAAGAGCATCTAAACTAGGTAATCTAGAAAATACATCTAAGGCCTTGCCTCTCAATAACGCACTTAAATGAACTGCCCACTTATCTTTGGTCCATTCCTGTAACTCAGCATAACGCTCGAACCGTAACAAGTAACTGTCCATGTTATCTTTGTCAGCATCAAAGTATGGTAACTTTGAACCTTTTAACTTTCCAGAATAACTATCTTTCCCTTCAGTTTTACTGTCCTTACTATGTGTCTTAGCTGCTTCCAACTCTAAAGCTAACTTATGATCAAACTCTTTTTGCTCCCTTTCCATTATCATCTTAGCCTTAGCTAGTCTACCATCTGTTTCGAACCTCTCATGTTCTAACTCTTGCTTCTCCTTTACTATTCTACTTTCTAATTCTACCTTCTCTTTATCATCATCTCGCTTCTCTTTAGCTAATCTACCTTCTAATTCTAGCTTCTCTTTATCAGCATCTACCTTCTCTTTAGCTAATCTACTTTCTAATTCTACCTTCTCTGTGGCTAGTCTACTTTCTTCATCTCGCTTCTCTTTAGCTAACCTACTTTCGAATTCTAGCTTCTCTCTAGCTATTCTACTTTCCAATTCTAGCTTATCTTTAACTAGCCTACTTTCTTCATCTCTTTCCTGCTTTGCTAATTCTCTTTCCTTAAGTCTAAATTCCCTTTCCCTAGCCTGTTCGTCTTTAACAAAGGTTCTAAGCTCCTCTCCAGCATACCCTAACTCCTTTCCCATTTCCGTAAGATCCTTCATGGACGTCATGGTTATAGACATTGTGGACTACACACTACAATAATTACAATACACACGTCACTAATAATTCTACTCAACTAACTACTAATGGTAAGTCACTGTGTCCTCAGTAAATACCTGGGCATCATCATAGGACAAGTTACATACACATGTGTACTAGCGCTAACTACTAACGGTTATGTATAGGTAGTATCTAGCTTCCACAAAACATATACCCTACATAAAATATCTTAATTTGATATTGGACATAAACCTTAAACAATCATCGAAATGTGTATAACATGTACATGTATATTTACTTCTCCCATCAATATAAGTATACTCGAGTGTCACAACATGAGTAGAACGTCTTGTTCGCCAACCTAATTGGATACTATGTATATCAAGGGAGGTAAAACAAACACCCAAATTATTGAGCAAAAGTGCCTCAGACCCACTCGTGTAGACCACTGCGACCTCGCGCCAAGGAAAGAACGGACAAAACAACAGTTTGGACTCACCCTACCCTTGTCGTGTCTTGACTTGTCTTCCAAGCTGTGGCCGTGATCGTCGACAGTCGCCTTGATGGATCAGAGGGTGGTACACAATTCTAAAATAATAAGTAGAGATTTAGTATATCATTATAAAGATCACTTATTGATTCTTTCCCTCCGTAGTCGCCCAAAATCCCACTACTCTGAAAACCAGTTGTCACAGGATGACCTTAGTGGTTGGGCTAACTCAGGAAAGAATCAATGACGGTGAATGCATTTACATAAGTTTAATGCAACTTTTAAAATATGTTTAATATATATACAATGATCTAAAAAAACAAGCGAATACACAAATGAACTATGAAAAGAATGTTCTCCTGAACGTTTAAGACGTTCTTAGTATTGCTATAAATACTGAATGTCTAAGACACTAAAGTGTTGTTAAAGCTATAACAATGTTGATCTAGCGCGATAACTGTGATGCGCGAGAGCTCATGAAGATGACGATGCGCGAATTCAATGGATGATTGTCATCAAATGCCTTCTGTAAGGGTTGATGACGCGATGCAATGATAGTTAATCTCCACTGAGATTGTGAATGATATTCCTCCAGTGAGGACTGGTAACGGGCCCACCTTGTGTCCCGGGGGTTGTCGTTAGTAAAACCTGGCTGCGCAGGTACGGGGACCGTCTCCACCGCTTGTAACGTTATTCGTGGAAGCTTAGCTCCACTCCTGGATATCCAAACCTAGATGGCTTACTCCAACCCTGGATGGCTTATATCCTGGATGGCTTATTTCCAACCCTGGATGGCTTAGGCTGTAATTATACATACGTTTTAGATGTCGGTTGACAAACATAACAATCTTGCATAATTACCATTACCCAAACAAATCATTATTCAATCAATATATGTAAGCTGTACTAATGATGAGTAGCAATGTATACATATTCTACAACGCAATGTATACGCTATGTACGTCGCTGTTAAATCAATGCCCCTAATACATGTAATATAAACATGATCAAATTACTCGTATATTACACTCACTGAGTTATGCATGCACGCATTTATTCTTGTCACTCATCTCATTGTTAACTAATGTTAACAATCGTGTATTACAATCACTGAGTTATACACCAACGTTAACTAGTGCACCTATTATCCACTGTTATCAAATTAATATTGTTTTACAATTAATGATCAATTACAATAATTACATCTAATAAAGTAACTTCAAAATCATATGCTAGTCTAAAGTTATGTTTGAGAAACATCAATGCTAACCGGATGTCGTAACCGCCAAACAAGATGGCGCCGCCCACTGAATACAAATATACGATAAAAGTTTAATAAAATTACTAACCACATGTTGCCTGTGAAATTTGCCGTCCAATCTCTGTTCCAACAAAGTACTATCGATGATCCCGGCGATAGCTAGAAGACAATGGGTTTTATAGCAAACATTACGCCCAAATCATTATTTCCCCCGTTCAGTCCGTGACAAACGTGGCTAAATCTACAGTATTGAATCTACACGCGAGGCCCCTTATACAATTTTGCCGTTTAAGGAAAATATACCTATACGTTTACATGTATTAGCACAAAACTAAACTTATGACACGGCCTCTATGGCGGCCACTTAAATGTGCACGCTTTTACGTGTTACATGAATAGATCATGAATATGGTGAAATTGTTTCAACTCGAACAATAGATTTTGGGTGTAACCGATACAAGAGCTATATACGACCAGTACGCTCTACCCGTGACATTTTGTGACAACATCTCCCCACTTAAAGAAAGTGCTACACTTTTAACATTC